>JANHJO010002174.1:0-12365 GCA_032468235.1 Pseudoxyrhopus heterurus | reverse complement strand
GGAGCTGGTGGGATTCGATCAGCCAAACTGCTGATCTGCAGTACTGTGTTCTTACCACTGTGAGCCACTGCAGCTCCATCTATTTCTTCCCCATCTATCTAAGTCCTTGCTTAACAACCCTAAATAAGACCAAAATTAATAAGGCCTTGGCAAGCACTCAGGAAAGCTTTGTGTGGCCAGCAGCTGCCTCATGAAGGGCCAGGCATGCCTTGTCAGCAGCAGGAGGAAGAAGATGGAAAAGCGACAGGTGTGTGTGTGTGTGTGTGCAGGGAGGCAAGGGGCAGTAAGAGCAGTGGAACACAGGGCAGCCAAAAGGGCAGAGACAAGGGGTAGATAGGTGGGTGGGAAAAGTGGAAGGACACTGTAGTTGTAAATGCAGGTGACCTGCCAAATGTCCCTGGATCATATGACCATGGGGGCTCTGCAGTGTATACAAGGACTTGGTGTAAGTACCCTTCGTTCATCACTGTGATAGCTTCAAACAGTTACTGAACAAATGGTTGTTAAAAGAGGACTACCCATATTTTACTTTTGCTTGACATGCAATCCTCCTGACAATCAGTTTACAAAGAAAGAAAACTTTGCTTAAAATTATAGTACACAACACATTAACAAAGAAAGGAAAATTGTACCCTGTAAACTTAATTAAGTCAGAATTCTCTTCCGGTTTGATATTGATTGGCTCATGTAGGGTCATCAACACCTCTACCACAATTTCTGGTAAGCTGCTATGAAATAAACTCTCTATCAGCTGTAAAAACAAAATATAGGTTTAATAGCCTTAAAAGACGAAAGACAATTAATGTGGATGCTATCTCATTTATCAATCTTCTGGTTTTATATTTAATAAAATATGCAAATAATTTAGTTTTCTCTTTGTTTGCTATGATGTTTTCCCACCAAGCAGAAAAAAGATGTTATTTGAAAAAATATTTTGTCTGAGGCACAAATAAATAATAATAATAATAAAAATCCCTGAAACAAAGTGGAAAAATAAGTGCTTGGCATCAAGATTAAGGAATTACTCCACTCAAATTACATCTTAAAAAGGAAAAACGTGGGGAGAGCACAACCCAATTCCAATAGAAATATGTTCTCTTTCTACTTGTTATTCTTCATTATTCAAGCACTGGGAAATATCAAAATGGAGCCTGCATTAAATAGCAGAGCAATATATGAAAACAGAATTCCAGGACTTAATGAAGTACTGCCTATCACTAGCTACAGTAAATGAAAAACAAATTGAAACTTCAATAAAAGCTTAAGAAACCAGGCAGTACAGTTGACATTTTCTGTCACAGCAATTACCAAGGATAATGAGAGTCTTTCAAGTAAATGTCTTCTGGAAACTGTGTTTATCTATGGATAGGAGGTTTTCTATAAATTTATTTTAAAAGAGAAAGAGAATGGACAGCCGCATTTCTAGCTGCTTAGACTGGGGAGAAATCAACAGGATAAAATCCAGTTTTATTTTAAACTGATACTAATTTTAGGAATGAAAAAAGTAAACTGAAGAATAAGCCCAAGTTGCTGATGATACTACACTAATAGCAAAGGTTCTGCATAGCTTAAAAATAAGACTAAAATTAAATATATTAACAAAATAACTTTAAATATGAGTGGTATGAATTTTAGTGATTTTCCTGATGTGGAAATCATTTATTTCTACCTGGGAATTGAAGTAATATTTAAAAATTGAGGGGTTTCTAAAACTTAGGATCTTGCATCATTCAAATTCTTTGCATTTAAGACTATAGGTTACCAAAATCAAACTTCATTTTTTAACAATACCTGCTTTCCTAAGTAATTTTCATCTGTCAACATGTCATAGACTCTAGAAGCTGTATTGCTCTTTTGTGTGAATTCAGTATCTTCATGGTTTTGGTAGGCAAAATAAGGAAGAATGTTGACAAGGATTTTGGGGAAGCACTGTGCCAGAAGGTGACACTCTTCTATTTCAATGTGATTGGCAATGGATTTTATCTCTTCAAACTGATCTCTAATTATTAGTTGTGGAATCAAGATTTTATAACAGGACCTGCAATTAAAATATCTCCTTGAATTATGATGAAATTACATTTGAAAAACAAATGCCCTGTTGATATGCAACAATTGAATCCTCAAAGTATTATTCAAATTAAACAAGGACCAACTGTCTTTTCCATCCTTGGAAAAGGATGCTTAGCCTTGTTTTAAATGCATTAAATCACTTTCAAAATTAATGAATACATTTTCCTTGCGTTAAAATAATGTAAAAATTAAGCTTATTTCAGAATACAACAAAACAATTGATAAATGCTGCAGAAAGTATTATTTAGAAGCATACCTGTAAAACTCTTCCAAAGTAGAGCAATTTAGCAAAATATATGGAAAATCGGACAAGCTGTAATCACAGTTCAACCACTCAAATACAAGATAATCTAAATGGGTGCTCATTAACTCTTCTGTATTTTTATAGCCAAAAGAGCCAGAAATATTTTCTAAAACCTGTGTTTGAAAAATAAATAAGATTGTCAATAGTCAAAAATAATACCATTAATATCACAGCATTATGGTAACAATAAGATAAGGATCACATGCTTAAGTTGCTTCTCAATGTATTTGTATTCCCATTCAGTTCAGTGAGCAGACAATAAACACTACGGGTAAATATTCAATAACTGTCCTCAGGATTATCTACCTATCTATGTATCCATCCATCCACATTGCATTTATTGAATATTTATATATGTGCATGCACATGTGCACACCGACACACACATGTATACACGAATTCTTTGGCTGCAAAAAAGTAAATTGGATCGTTACTTTAAAGACAGAAGCAGAATCTGCCCACCTTCAAATAACTCATCGATCAAAATTCAGCTACTATAAAATGTTCCTATTTTTATGAGGCTCTCAAACTCCTGCATTGCTTTCTTTAGCATGGCAGCAACTGCTAGCATGTACAGATTCTGGAAAAAGTTATGTTAATCTAAAAGTTATGTTAATGTCATATTTCTGATTATGTGGCCACTGTAAGCAGCTATTTATGTTTAGATTCCTTACTGGAATCATGAACAGAAAAAGAAAGATAATAGGAGCGGAGGGGCGGTTGTTTTCATTTTGCTTTATCAAGCCAATTAAGGCCATGTAATCCCTGACTATCCTGGGCTGGAAATTAATTTATAATTTATGCTTATATTCCTCCTTATAAAAAGTACAATTTCTACTTTCATTTATTTAGAATCTGTATAACAATATTTACTGCAGGCACCTGAATGTATCCTCTTTAATTCAGTAATTACCTTCCTTACGAGCTGAGGATCTAATCCATTCTTTTTAATACACTGGAAAAAAGCAAACAATGCTTGTTTCTCACACACAGGACTGCTGTACAAAATCATAGTTATTAACATGAGTAGGACTGTTTTTCTGTTATGCTCTTCATCAGGATGGCTTTCTTGATTCTCTGTATCACATGCCTTCGACTAACAAAGCACAAAGTGAAAGGAATTTTTTTTAGTTACACACATAATAGATTTTGTTTTTTTTCTATTAAAATAGCATTCCAACACAGGTGTAACAAAGTATCAAAGAGATAATACCAAAATGGATCAAATTTTGATAAACCTAAAATAATCAGTCTAAAATATTCAAAGTATTTTTTAAATGTTTATGTGTTGTAAAGTCTGACATGGCACAAGTGTCCTGTGTAGTGTCATGTCAAGTGTTTTTTATTCCTATGCACCTCTTTCTCTCGTTACTAAGCATTTAATTCTCTGTCCTTTAAAACTGAATTATCTGCCAATGCCTTAAAGGTGTTTTCTGAAGATACTTTCTAAGAAAAAAAGAATGACAAGCCAGGAGGTCTCATGGCACAAATAGTGGAAAATACCATTGAGGATGAGTAGGGTAACTACAGGTTGAAAAGTAGAATGGGAAAAGATTGGGGCTACTGGGAAAGTGTTTGAGGGGAATGAAAACATGTACATCTGTGGGTAAAGATGTCTGGGTGGAAAAAATGGGATAAGAGTCGGGGGGATAGAAGGAAGAAGAAAGGTGGTAAGCTGACAGAAAAAAACACGGGGAAAAATGAAAACAAAAGGGCAGTAAGAAGAAAGAGAAGGGGAGGGTTGGGCAAGGAACATTGGCATAAAACTACAGAACAAGCAGAGAAAACCAATAAAGAAATACCAGATGGAAAATCAGATGGAAGAGCCATGGATACAGTTTTCACAACTCTTTTCAGATAGATACTCTTGGATCAATAAGTGAAGGAAATGCTCACACTTGAAATCTTCATGAATGCTTAGTAATAATTATTACCAATGGTTTTGCTCCTTCTTGAACTTTGATGTACAAATTCTCAAAAGCTCTTTGTTGGAACTTCAAAGGAAGACCTTTCACTAAACCAGTAGTATCCCTCAGTTTCACATCTTGGAACAAACTTATGATCAAGCAGAGAGAAAGGCAATTTAGAATTAAAGTGTATATTCTTTTCTAAAATAAAATAAATTTGTGTTTCCATTTTGTTCTCATGGGTTTTTTCTTCTGAAATAATTTTTAACAAAGTAAAACTTTGTTAAATAAATTATTTATTTTCATATCATATATTTCTGAAAGATGAATTGTTAAGTAATTTTTAAACTAGCAATATAAGTAATGTTAATCTTGTTGATAAACTGCAGCTCTAAAACTATGTGCATGTATACCTGATTGCTGACTTAGCTGCAATTGTACAAACTTGAAAGTTGTTATCTGCAAGGAATTGAGGAAAAGCATCACTCACAGGTAGATTTTCATTTTTAACTGTAAGCACAGCCCATTCTAAACAAGGGTCAGCCTGGGAAAAATGGAAAAAAGGAAATATCCTCATTATATTTTTATAGATTTAGAAACCTAAATAAGTAGTAGTATTATGAGCAGTAATAATAGTTCTTAAAAGCTTCTGGAGTTTTACTTACATGAAGGAAAGTTGTTATACAGTTCACTAAAGCAATTCTTACAGGAACTGAACATTTCCCTTTTGCTAAATGCCTGAAATAGAAAGCATTTTAATAATAAAATATAATCCATTCTTTTAAAAAGTCAAAACTTAAAGTCAAATTTGTTTTTAGGATTTTTGAAATATACTGTATAAGTTCTTATTAAACATTTCAAAGGATTTTTGTTAATTTTTAAATTTCAGAAAAGTTAAACTAAACTGTACTAATCATTGACATTGCTAAGGACCATTTGTTCAATTACCATTTGTTCAATTTTATTAAAAGATATCTATTGCCAACATTGCAGTATTATAGCTTGAATTTTATTAAATAAATTATTTTTGTGTCTTTAAAATAATCAAATCCTTTGAGAGAAGTGGTATAAAACTGACTGAATGAATACACTTAAGTTGCAAATCCCAGCTATTTCAGAACAACTGCCAGTAATATTAGTGGAAATTTCTTGTAGAAATCAATTTAAGACTCATACTATTAAGGCACATTTAACTGCATTGGTCTCACTGTCTTTAAATACTGAAATTTGAATGCATACATTTAGGACTAAATTTGATTGAAATCAATATGCTTATACTTAAGCATATTTATGATTAATTTTATTTAAACAAATAAAAGAATACCCCAGACAATAAAAATACTTAGTTCTGCATTTACTTTACTGCTATTAAATGTGCTTCTTGCTCTGTAATTGTCAATTTACCACCCTCTCTAACATTTTCCCCTATAAAAGGGAGTTGTAGACCAAGAGAAACTTATCTAACATGGTTGAATTGTGAAATGTTTATGAAACATGACGTAGTGAGCCTTCAGAAGATCTTCCCTTCAATCCTTCCCTAACAGCAAATAATTTGGAGTTGAACTCATATTTAACCTACCAAAATGCTCCAACAACAGTTAAGACTTGACACCGGGCTTCTCTTAGATCTTCAGAATTTCTACTGAAGGTTCCCAAAATATTAACCATTGGAAGAAGATTATGTAATATTGCTGCGCAAACATCTTGATCCCAACGATAAAAGGAACATATATTCCTATAAGAAATAACTAAACATTTGTATCTCAAAATATATATAGAAAATTAATTTTATTAAGCAAGATTATTTTCTTACGGTAGAGGCTTGAGTAATGAGACAACATAATCTTCACGCAAGGGATTTTCTCCTCTGGAAAGTTCCTTCAACAAGACTAAATACTAGTAGAAACCACAATTAAAGATATAATATCAGAAAAGAATAACCCAATGTTTATGTACAATTTTATGGATATAACAAAATTATACTGCATTTATATTTAGCATGTGAGCAAATATATATTGAGGATATAATTCTTTTATAACAACAACAGTGTTGGAAGGGACCCTGGAACTCTTCTACTCCAACCTGCTCAAGCAGGAAACCCTACACCATTTCAGACAAATGGTTATCTAATCTCTTCTTAAAATCTACCTATATTTATATATACTTATATAATAATGTGTTATTCAAAAATGTATGATTGATACAAAAATATGATTGATAATATACCAAAAAGAATCCTTCTGTTGTCAACATTTGTTTTTTTTAAAGCAGATCTATGTTCAGATTTGGCAGTATAACCCTGAACAATGATCCATATCCCAATAACTTATTGACTAGCTAACTACAATGCATTCTACACTGTGACCTCTGAACCAGGTCTTAAAGCTGCATCTAGAGTAGAACAGAGCTATTTGATTTTCAAGAGAAATAGGTCCTGAAACTAAAACTGCTGCTATTATCACCCATGAGCTACTAGGCCTAATATAAGCTGCTGAAATTAGTCTATAAAATCCTAAACAGCTAATAACCCAGATATTTACAAGATAGTCCCAACTGATTTACTTGTGATGGTTTTATTTAAGACTGTGTTGTTGTGTGGGGTTTTTTTTTGTCACTCTGAATTTCTCTGAAAGAAAGGCTGGTATAGAAATAAAACAAGTTAGTAAGTTACACTCCAACAGCATTAAAAACAGAAGGCTAAACAGAATAATATACTCACCACATGTAAATGTAGAGGTTTAATAAAATCAAATGAATTTCCATCTATTAACATTAAGAGTTTCCTCCAAATTTCAGAACATCTAAAGGGAACTGTTTGTGTTGTGGTTGCTGTGGTAGCTATACATAAGAACTTCAAAACATCAAGAAGCAGCAAATCCTGTTTAGATAGATGCTCTTCTGATAATGGACTTGTGGCACCTGTGCGATATGATGACCATATAGAAGCTATGAAAAGACAGCTCTCAAAACTTACAATTCATTATCTGTCAGGAAGCCATAAGCAACTGCATTTAATCAGAATGCATATTCCTTTCTGCTTACCTTCCACCAATCAGCACATTGGCTGCCACATATAGAATGAAATAAAGTACAAATACAACAATACTACAAAAAATGTACTAACGTAACATTGGCATGTGGGAAATATAATGGGAATGATAAGCCTATAGAAGTTTAAAACAGCCAGATATATACCTTGTTTATCTAGATAGGCAGCATTGCTCTGCTTTGAGGGTTTTTTTAACTGAACAATAAACTCATCACCTCAGTGTTTTCAAAACCTGTCACATGGCAATTTTTCAAAGCATCTCCAAAACAACACATGGGATGAAATATACAAGGTGTTCAACCATTGGATGACAGTACAAGTCTTTGGTCTACACCACGGATGTCAAACTCGTGGTGTCACGTTGCCGTCACGTGACTTTTGCAATGTTTTTTTGCGGAGCTGGGATGGGTGTGGCCTGCATCTGGCCCACGGGCTGCCGTTACGACACCCCTGTTCTAAATGTTCTAATTACACTTCTGTGTCTATATACTCTAAATGTAGATGCTTGCCTTGATGCAGCTGCTTGATAGTTCTCACTGCCACCAAGGAAAATTTTTATTATGCCCTGTCCTAAAATTTAATGTATGAAAAGTTATAGGGTTGCTCATATTACAAAAAAGATCTAGAGAATTTCCAATAGAAAAAAAATAGAAAACTCTGAACAGATTCCAAAATTGCGATCATCTGCTCTTGTTTAGAAGTAAATTCTAAATTTCTAAAGTAAAGAAGTGTCAGTTGATAAAGGATACACAAAATTGATTTATGAAAGAGACAATAATCACAAATATAGGTATTCTTTATATAGTGATCACAATCGGGACCAGCAACTCAATCACTAAGCAGAAAATCATGTGAGGACAATTGGACTTACTATATTGCCTTACTTTCTCTTTGGTCCTTAAAGGAGTAACATGGTCCAAGAACAAGCTGTCAATCTTGTGAATGCTATATGGCAGGGGTGTCAAACTGGCGGCCCGCAGGCCGGATGAATCACGTGCAGGCCACACCCACCCCAGCTCCACAAATGGGAAAAACGTTATAAAACATCACATGATGGCAACATGACATGGCGAGTTTGACACCTGTGCTATATGGCATCACAAAAGCTTTTATTTTATAAATTCTCATACAAATCATTGTATCACAGTAATTTCTGGTGTATTTTTTGAAGATGCTTCAAGTACCTGAATTATAATTCCTCACTTTCCAAACACATTTTTTCTAAAATCATTCAATTATGCAAAATATACATCAAACAGATTGAATATACCTGTCAAGGTGTGCAAGTCTCCAACTTCATTCACTTCACCAACTTCACTACACTCATCATCAAATAGATCAAAGACTGTTTGGTTTCCCTGTTCCATTCTACTTTCTTTAGGAAAATCTTCCATTAAGTCAATTTCTCCAGTTTCACTTGACTTTCCAGTAAAAAACATCTAATAGAAAATATTTATTCATACCATAATGAGAGCAATACATTATAATACATATGTAATAAATTTATATAACTATAGTTTTATGAATAACATCCATTTATCCCTTCCCTACAAATACCTCTAGATAAAAACTAGACAACACCTATCCTTTTGCTAAAATATTGCTTTGGTATAGAAGCTTCACTTCCATGTGTTCATTAATGTTTGAATGTTGGTTGGCTATTTTATATAATAAGGTTTCCATAAAATAGGGGCGTTTGCTAAGAAGGTCATTTTAGAATTCAGTAATTACTTTTATAATTTAAGCAATTTAAGCAAAGCAATAGAGCTAAGTTTTTCATGTTAGCTTCGCTTGGCTGGGAAATTTACACTGCAACCTCTGTTCAGTTTTCCTGCTTGTAAGACCTAAAGCAAATAAAACCAATATGACTATAGTTTAATAATTATATAAAAATTAGTGAAATTTTTCATTGTGCTGTATACAAAACTAAAATAAGCTATTTACAAAGATTTAAATTATTAATCCTTATGTGCTACATACCTTGTAACCAATTACTTGATTACTTACTTGGCATATTACTGTAGCTGAGAAAATAGTGGTAGGCAAGAGTAACTGTACCTAGCTAATCTACCACTTGCCAGAGGTAAGTTGATGTTTTTATTATTTTGAGAAGAAAAGAACAGAAGTAGAGAAAAAACACAGTTGTACAGTTCCTAAGAGGAATATAGACACTGGATATTTCCATTCAAGTTGTCCAAGCACTTACTCTTCTGTATTAAGTACTGTTCTCTCAAGCAGAATGAACTTTAAAATCTGTGCTTGCTCACATGATGCTTATCTAACTAAAAGAGATTAATTATAGCAATGAAGTATCTCTGCTCCCTGCCACTGATAAAGTTGTATAAATGTGCAAATAGTAATATAAGTATAAAGAGAAAGATGTGGAAAAGGACAGTGAAATATTATTTTCCATTTGTTTAAGGAAAACAAAGGAATCAGTGTGAATTCAGAACACTGATTAGAATGAATTCTTCACTTCAGAAATAACATGTTCAGAACAATAAAAGTTGCATTGCATATACAATCTCTAGGAGGGAAACAAACATCACATCATATCTACTCACCAGAAGTTTGCAGATACTTGCAAGATCATTCATCAACTTGGATTTTAACAAATGCAAGAAGATAGTAGACAAACTTTTTTGGGGACTATTCTGTTGAAACAGAGTAAGAAGAATAAGAAGAGATAAATATTGCCCTCTCTCCTAGACTTCCAGAAAGCTTTGAAAACCTGCCTTTGGTCCAAGGTCTCGGTTGATATTTATTATTTGTTCAGAGTCCTGTTTTGTTGTGTTTGTTATGTATTACTTTAAAATTTATAGCCTGGGTTGTCTTTCTGATTAAATGCTTTTAGCTGTTTTTGTCTTTTTTAGTTTTGTATACTGCTCTGCATCTAATGGAGTTGGGCAGCCACTAAATTTAAATATACAAACAAATAAAAGCAGAAGAAAAAATAATTGTAAATGAATATAATGAAGTATTTGGCTTTTTGCACTGTAAAATAATCTGCAGTAACCTGTAATCAGTTCCCTATGCATCTTGTAATTCAGCAAGAAAAGAACATCAGTACTATGCTGACAATAAGATTGGAGAACTTGATTAAATTGCTTGTAATGAGCATCAAATAGCTCAGGTAAAATGCAAACAACCCAAGTAAAATTTCACTAGATGAAAGACTGCAAGTATTATTAAAATGAATTTCAAGCTGCATGATAAAACTTGAAATAAACTGCTACTTGAAAAGCAAGGATCAGTTTCAGATCAATCTTCTTTCTTCAAAGTAGTACTGCTTAAATTTCATTGAAGTCAATCTGACTAATTCAGCCTCACAAGAAATAAAAACATCCCTAGCCATTTTAGGTCTTATACAATCAGTAATTGAAAGAACAACTTACAAAAATCTCATTGCACACATTAAAATAATAAAGGAGTTTCAATATTATATCAAACAATACCTCCCTATTTTTCTGCAAAATAACTAGGAGTATATATGTATATATGGACATTGATATATAATAAAAATGAACAAATTGGTCTTATAAATAAGTGATCCATATATGTTAGTAATAAGCATAAATACAGAAATTTCAACTTTGCTCACACTCAGATTGCCCTACAACCAACAAATGTCTCACCTGGGTACAGTTGCATAAACAACTTGTGCACTGCAATATTAAATTCCTCAATGAAACAATTCTAGAATCTTCATTTAGCTTGTTTTTAGACTGAGAAATGTTTTCTTCCACATAATTAAAACATAACTGTAAAGAAATAAAATGACATTATTCTTATAGAAAATGAAATTATTTAAAAGGTTTCATCATGTGTGTGTGTATACATACATACATACATATACAGTACATATATGGATGTACTGTATATTGCCCTTATTCACTGTGTCCATCACCAAGTTTAAATCTGCTAAATAGAACCAACTACAACTGTTAATAAATTAACTGCATTAAGATGTGACATGTTTTGCAATTACTTAAGATATCTTAATTTCTCAAAAGAATCCCTAAAAAGAGATTGAAAAGGACCAATCTGTACTTCATACGGGCAGTTTATTCATGTTTATATTTTGCAGTAAATATTTATTCTTGAATAATTTTTGTACAGTATACACATGCAACATGCATTCTTGAGTAATTTCACTACAACATAAATCAAATCGTTTTACTACTGTAGCTATTAAGGAGTTCAGTGGATTTTTGCTTGGTCACCATTACCAAATACTTTGCAAAGCAATACAGCCAGTTCTCAATTAACGACTACTCATTCAATGACTGTTTGAAGTTATAATGGTATTGAATGAATGAATGAATGAATGAATGAATGAATGAATGAATGAATGAATGGTACTTACAACTGGTCCTCAAAGTTCTGACCATCACCAAACCCCTATGTTCATTTGGGCACTTGGCAACTTGCTTGTATTTGCAGCATCCCATGGTCATGCAATTGCCATTTGCAACCTTGCTGGCTTCTCACGAGTAGTCCATGCAGGGAAATTGCCAAGTTGCACTGGTAAATTTCCCAGACCTGGCAGCAGTCACCCCAGTTCTGCCATACTGACCACCCATGCACCTACCCCTACCTGGCCGTGGCTACTTTCCTGCTTACCAGACTGTTGGCAAACTTCCTGGGTCTTACAACTTCCTGTCGGTTTCCCCACTGAATGTGCTTTGGGAATTGGCAGGATGTTGCAAGGAGGTCCTCACTTAACCAACTCATGATTCTTGTTTAATAAAGACAACTATCTTGGGGACTCCCAAGATAGTTGTCACTAAGAGATGTAGTCATGTGACAATGCATTTTTGATTGCATCGCTTAGCAATGGGGAAAAAAAGAGCCTTGGTGGCGCAGCGGTTAGAGAGCAGTACTTGTAATTAGTATTTAGCTGCCAGCTGCCTGCAATTTAGCAAGTTCAAATCCCACTAGCTCAAGGTTGACTTAACCTTCCATCCTTCCGAGGTAGGTAAAATGAGAATCCAGATTGTTGGGGGCAATATGCTGACATTGTAAACCGCTTAG
>JANHJO010002173.1:131043-143294 GCA_032468235.1 Pseudoxyrhopus heterurus | reverse complement strand
TTTAAAGCATTATTTCCTGAATCTTCTATATTTTTATCAAGCAAATCCAGTACTTTTAGGCAAATGGAGGTTATTTCTGATAGAGTTGAGAGCATCCTATCCAATACTACCTCACTTTTCGCCATTATTTCCTTGCAGTCTTTTCAATCAGCTGTCTGGTGGCCCCTCCCTTTTTATATTTTCTCCCGAAAAAAAAAAAAGTTTGCCACTGCTTGAAACAAAGCTCCGGAATCACTAAGTTGGCTAATTCATTGGGTATCAATTAAAATATTTGTTCTTACCCTTCCACAGCCTTTGTTCGCTCCTCAATCTTTTCCTCCTGCACACTCTTATTTCTGGCTGTTGCCAAGCTTCAGGGCGGCCATTAAGGTCCGCCGCTTGGTCCTGTCTTCGGCAAGAGATTTCCTGGTCTAGGGGGAGATGCAGCTCCTCACAAATGGCCAGGGGTTTCTCCTATACTTCGCTCTCCCTCCAAGGGAGTGAAGGCTCCATTTGGAGACCTCAAACAGGCAAGCCTGGACTAGGAACTGCAGAGATAGCGGCACCTACATCCAGTATCACTGACAACACAACCGGAAGTCCGATTCTGTTTCAAAATTATGATGGCTGTATAACCCCCCCCCCCGGGTTCATTTGGCCTTATGACCGACCATGGTGATGCGGCAGTGTTTCCTCACTTCTTTCTCCCCAATCCCACTCCAACCAGACCCTGTAGCACTCTGGCCTACTTCCCTTGTCTCCATTTTCAGTACTCCAAAAATTCCTCAATTGCTTTTGGAGCTTTCGGCCCCAATCAGCTGGCTGTTGGGAAACTGCAAACCTCTCCTGACTCTTGCTAAGCTTTGGGAATCCAGAGCATGCATGCAAAGGCAGTAGTTTCAGGATAAGCTTCCTAAAATGTTCCCTTGCTTTAATGCCCTTTCTTTCCCCAAAACCGACATTTTTTCCAATAAACCCAAGAAAGTTAGGAAGGCTAGACTTGTTCATCATTCTCTCCCCCCACAACCACCTTGGGTCCTGAAACTAAACACCCTGCCTCTGCCCTTCAATACCTATCCCCTTTAAAATGTAATTTGCTAATTTACTGCATGCTAGAGAAGGGGTGACAAAACCTGTAAGTTATTTACTCTGACTCCAGGCTGAAGAGTACAGGAAAGGAATGAAGCAAGCAAAAAAAATATATCTTTCTACAGTTTTTTGCCTTGAGGAGCTGAAGAAAAAAGTAAGCTCAAAAAGTTTGGCTGTTTAGACACAACCTGTGCAAAAAGCACAGGGCAGAAAGCTGGGTCCTTGCAAAGCTTTTTGCTCTTTGTCTGGCTGCCTTTGGGACCCTTCTTTAGAGTCCTAGCTGGGTCCTAAAGGCAGTTAGACAAACATCAAAAACTTTTACAGGAGTCCTACCTTGGTCCTATGCTCACTGAATGACCTGCACAATCGTTTAATGATTGTTCTGGGGAGAGCAGAATGGCTGGTCATTATGTGAGGCAGTTCATTTAACATTTGTCCTGGCTTTTGACTATAATGGGCAGGCTCTATTACAGCTGTATTTTGAGGGTTACCTGTATAAAATAGCATGGCAAAAGGTGCTGGTAAACTCAAATACTGTGGGGCCTCAGGGTTGAGTACAATTGGTTTTTAATTGACCTATTGCAATCTATTTAATAAGGTAGTTATTTTTAAAGTTGAGCTCTTACTAAACATTGACCACTTCCCTTTATTACATTTTCTGCTAGCCAACATCAAAAGCAATGAGGGCATCAATGGAGCTAGAATCAGCCGCAGGGGCTAAATAGACTGCAATATGGGCACTAATAGTAGAACTATCATTAACCTTAGATCAGAGGTGCTATTCAGCCAGTTCCAACAGGTTCCGGAGAACCAGTAGCGATAATTCGGAGAACCGGCAAATACCACCTCTCATTGGCTGACCACAGCAAATACCACCTCTCATTGGCTGACCACATAGCCACACCCACAGAACCGGTAGTAAAAAAAAATTGAATCCCACCACTACCTTAGATGGTCTTTCTAGCTTTGGGAGCACCTAATATTTCAAATCCAGCAGATGCCCTGGTCATATATTTCATAAGATCTCATAAACTCCATCCAGCTAATATTAATATTTTCCCAGCATGCTAGTAAAATATTTGCCTGTATTCCTGGAAACCATGATTTGAAGAGCATTATATGTTGATTAGAGCAGGACTAAGGACAATATTTAAAGTTTGTAGATTGAACAATTAGCAACGTGCCAGAAAATCAGTTAATTGCCCATCAAAAAAAAATGAAAAGAAAAAAAACCCCAAGCAGGAGTGACTTTTCAAGGTCTGGAAGGTGAGAATACCTATTTAGGAAGCTTGTTACATGCTCATTACAGGACAGCAAACAGTGCTTGGTGGCTAGATTCCAGCAGCTATACAGGAGTATACAATATAGATTATAGTATACAATATAGATTTCCATTTTCTATCTGCCAGTCTCCATGTGAGATGACACGTAGCATCCCTCCTTAGCTCTTGGTTTCCCACTCAGAGATTTCTAACTTAATGAAATTAAAGAATGGAGACTTAATGCTACTATGAAGGGAAGTGCTAGTTGGCTCTCCTGTCTTGGTGTCTCACTGTAACAATTCATTACAAATTCCTGGTGATTGGATTCAATCTATATGATTTTACATCTTTTTATGTTTTTGTATTGTATTTTGGTGGGGCTATTTGTGTAGATTTTGTTGTAAGCCTCCCTGAGTCATATAATTGATACAGGCATTAAAATAATGGGGGGGGGGGAATCCATTTCTGACAACAGCACAAACTTTTACATTACCATGTAGTTTGCTATTAAACATATCTTGTAAAAAATATAGGTCATTTCTTATAAATTATTGGATTGGCTGGACCAGGAAAAAATTCTAGTTGAGGAGCAAGCAGGATTACAGAGATCAGATTCACAATAAATCAATAGACCATCTTATAATTTTTTGTAGAGAGATAGTTATATTGGCAAAAACACTCCCTATATATTGCTTCTGTTGAGTTAAAATCAGTTTTCAATTCTATTCCAAGCAACAACTTTGGTGGAAACAATCTTTCATATCTATTGATTGGTGGCTACTTTTCTTAATTAGTAATATGTATGAAAACACAATAATTCAAGTCAGATGTGCAAGAGTTGGTCATCATCCAAGCCAGAGGTGGGGAACGATGGCCATTTTATGACTTGCTGGCTCAGGAATTCTGGGAGTTAAAGTCCACAAGTCATAAAGGGGCCATTGTTCCTCACCTCTGATCCAAGCCATCAACTAGCAAAACAGAGTTGTATTCTAATTCCTCTGCTGTTTAACCTCTATGTGAATTGTATGGTGGGAAAGGAACTCCACACTCCCAAACCTAGTAACAGACATTTGGCATTGTTGTACTGCTGTATGCCTGTGATGCAGCAATTTTTAAATTTACACTGGGGGGACTCAGAAAGAGTCAATGGAATTTTATAAGGGGAAAGTATTTGCAGTCATTCACTCTAAGATTCTAATGATGGTTTTCTTGGAATGACCTAGTTACCAATGGCAAATTGGAAATAACACTGAACAAGTTCCTTTTTTCCCCCTCTTCCCCACCACCATTTAATCATGTCCAATTCTGGGAGATTGCCCTGTAGTTTTCTTAGCAAGGTTTTTCAGATGTGGTTTGCCCTTGCCTGCTTCCTAGAGCTGAGAGAAAGTGACTGACTGAAGATCACCCAGCTAGCTTTGTGCCCCATGCAGGATTAGAACTCCCAATCACTTAGTTTCTAGCTTGATACTTTAAGCACTACATCAAATTGGCTCTCTAATTTTCAAATGCCTTGGCATAATTTTTAAGCTTCACAAGCTGGGAGACAAAAATGAAAAAAAAGGACCCATTTCTGTTGAAGCTAACAATGGCACCGAGGCAATTGACCTTTCTTTCCCCCCATTCTAACGGAGGCAAATGCATACATGTCATCACCAAGCTTTTTAAAACTAAAACTGTATCTAAAATGTATAGAGCAAAACACAGGTTTTACCAGTACTCTTCCATACCCCATACTAATTTTCAAACACTTTAAAAGTGGTATTTAAATGGAAATTGGTATGATTCCATTGGACGTGGAATCATGTTTGCCAACTGTTTTACTGTTTTCCAGGGGCTCACTGGTTCCATTTATGGCTTTAAAAAAGGTAAAATAAAAAAGGAGATAACTGGATTATCATAATCAAAAGAATAGCGTCTCTAGTACTCCCAATGGCAAGCTTCTTTAAAGAAAAACACTTATATCCTATTCTGTCTGTCCATATTATATTATACTATGTTATATTATAGTATTCATAATTAAAGTTTAAATGTTCATTATCAACTTATTGAGTACATGAAGCACAGGTCTTCCTAATCATTTGGAAATGCTGAAATAAATCTAGGTCAATAATTTCATCTCAGTATTAACTGTGCTTCCTTTTTAATGTAATCTTGTAATTGAAGATGCAATAAAATATATTATTTAAATTTATTTTTTCTTGAGCGCTAAAGAAATTTACGTATATCAACAGCCCACAAAACAGCATGGTAAAGTAGATCAACATGATTCCATTTATGCCACGGGTGTCATGTTGCCATAACATGACATTTCATGACATTTTTCCCATTAACAGAGCTGGGGTGGATGTGGCCTGTGCATAACACATCAGGCCCACGGGCCACCAGTTTGACACCTCTGATTTATACTATTGTTGGAGCAGTATTTTAAAGCTTTAGTGGTTTGTGGGCTAATGTCAAATTTACATTGTAGCTTCCTAGATCCATTTTACACAGTATTCCTCATCAGCTTTTCAGTGTTTTAAAATTATTTTTAAGAAATCTATTCACTTGCATGCATATCAATTATCAACTTACCCTTTTCCAGGGTGCACTGCTATAGACCTTGGCTGATCCAGACCCTGAGATATGACAACATAGCGAAAAGAGCCATTAAGCCTAGAAACTTCAATAAAATTGAAGCCATGATCTGTCCAATATATATTGCCTGGAAGCAATAAGAAAATGCAGTTATGGAGACATAAATTATCATTAAACATATCAGTTATGATTACAAACAAAATAAATAAATATTAATATCAACTTTTTGCAAATTAAATTAGTAAAAAGCAAAATCAGTGGGCATATTTGTACTATTCTATTTGAATAAACTTTCTTCCTGCAAAATTCCTTATGTTAAAAATACATCTACACCGGGATGGAACAATTTATGGTCGGCCAAACCACATGACCCCTTTTTGTCACTCTAAAACCCAATTTTGTCAGAAGAATCCTCTCCCCTATATTTAATTTGTTAATATGTCAAGCACCATTTTTGACAGTGCAATTTTTCATATTTGTGGGGATACAGGGTAAAAGTGATTAGTTCACTACAGATTCTGTGTACCTATTTTGAGTAAAAAAAAATATTCCCACCATCATCATATGATTGGCTATGTCATTTCATTTGTATTTCTTGGAGAATTTAAAATATAATACAATAAAATAAAAAGTACAGTTTCCAGAGGAAAAGCATCCCACATCCTATGGAGAGAAAAAAAAGTCTCTGCTTTAAAAAAAAAAAGGACTTGATTTTTTTTATACTACTGAATAAAATTGTATTTTCTTATTTTATTTGGTAATTCTAGATGTAAAATAAATACATTTACTGTTATAAAGAAACCTGAAAGAATTGCTTGGCTATAAATCAGAAGAGACAAAGTAAAATAATTATACCTAATAAAGTAACCAGAAAACCTACCCGCTATCCAATCCACTGCAATGCCTTCCACTCTTCCCAAGCCATTAGTAATGATATCTTCCTTCCATGTCTGATCTCTGCTAGCTCTGCTTACTTTATTGAATCCCATGTCAGTCCAGTAGATTGTATCATTTTCTACAGAATAAATATTTAAAATACAGTTTCCAACAATATCTTATTTCTTGGGCACGCTCTGATCTTTTAGTTTGAAGTACTTCTATGACATTTTTTTCTACAATTCATCTTTGCTCTTTTTCCATTTGTAAATGTTTGGGTACAATACTTACTGAAAATCAGTGTATGCTATATGCATTATTTTTAAATTTTTGCATCTGTTTTTCTTAATATAGATCTACGTAACTGAGAACGAAGAATAGTCATCCTGTGTAACTTTGAGACTTCCAGATTTGTAGGGCTTTTGTAAGTAAAATGTTTATTTACCTGCATGAAAGTCTATACCAACAGCAAAAGATGTTCCTGTTATAGGCATTAATGCATCTGTTTTATCATTTGGATCAAGAGGGATTCCCCTGATTCCTTCATGAATAGAATATAAGAGAAATGACTCTATACCTAAAGAAAAATAATAATATTTCAAAAATGTTAACAATAGTTATGATCATAAGCAGTTATAAAATTAACTAGATATATGAAGCCAAGAGACAAACATCTGGCTCTTAATCAGTTGTGTTATGATGAAGTGTGATGGAACATCAAGAAAGAAAATAAAAAAATCTATGTAGAATAACCAGAATCTCATTAAAAGCTAGTACAGATAGTCCTCAACTTATGATCACAACTGAGCCCAAAATTTCCACTGTTAAGCAAGGCAGTTGTTATGTGAATGTTGCCCCATTTTACAATCTTATTTGCCATAGTTGTTAAGCCAGCCACATGGCCAATAAGAGAAACCAACTTCTCCCATTGACTTTGCTTGTCAGAAAACGGCTGAGAAGGTTACAAATGATGATCACATCACCCACATGACATTTTATTACATCTTTTTGGAACTGTAAACTATATCTGTCTAAAGATACACTTAAGAAGCTTGAGTCTACTGACACATACTTCTGCTAAATTTGGACGTCAGTGAATGAACTGAGATTTTAAGCTTCTAACCATGATTGCGTCAAACATTTTTTGCAAGTAGTCTGAAAATTGATGCTCAAGTCATCAAGTTAATTTTAATTAAGAATCTGTCCTAGGGAAAAGTGATTAGGTTTTTATTTATTTTATGATCAGTAAACTGAAATCAATTATTTGATTTTTGCAACTATTTTAAATAATGATTTTACTACCCACAAATTATTGTGCAAATTCCCTGCTTTTACCTCTGTTAATATGTATCTCCATAAATTAGAACACAGATAAAAAACCAGCGAAGGGAGGATACAGACACTATTGTTTATTCCTATTTTTGATGCTCTGAATGTTTACATTTTGTGGGCAGACTATATCAATTTCTAATTCTATATTTATATAATATAACCAAAGATTATACATATTTATTATATAAACTAAGCAACAAAATTAGTAAAGAATCAAATCTTAAAAGAAAAGAAACCTAACCAACCCTCAGGAAACAAAATCATAAAGACCCAGAGCATGATATTATTTTCTTCTGCTATCAATAATACAATTGACTTTGGGGATTATTACATTTGTATTTTGATTTGTTTTACTTAGCCCTTGAAATAAATAAATGATTATACCTTGACATGTCATACGATTTTTCTGAAGATTATAACCTACAGTACATAAGCATGTTCGAGTGGATTCTGAAGTTGGTAAGCAAAGTTGGGAACATCCTCCATTATTGATCTGACAAGAATTGCTGCCTATTAAAAATACAGAAACAACAAAGCTTTACAAAATGTTTATAAGGTACTGAAGATTACATTTATATCTTAGTAGGAAAAAAAAACTGATTAATATTGTCTGGATTTGAAAGCTAAGCAGGGTTGTGTATGATCAGTATTTGTATAGAAGACCTCCAGGGCATAGTTTAGCTGTTAAGTATAGTTATATAGTGAGCAGAAATAAAACCCAGTTTGAAGTAGACCTTACTAATTAGTTTCATATGGAATTCATAAAAATAGGTCATCTGCCCTGTAACATAGGGTATATGAATGACATACCTTTCTGTTTTGAAGTATAGATAGCAAATTACCACTTGCTCACCATTAGGAATTCAGAATTTGTTGTAAGTGATTGCCCATAGAATAATAAAGTTAGCTTAAAAAATGCTTTTTTTTTAATGGGAAGAGTACACATTTTGATTAATACCTTTTGCTAAAGCCTGGTAGGATCACTGTGGGAGATAGGCAACCAAGTAGATGAAAAAACAAATTAAATAAACAAAAATACTTGTCACTAGTTATTGAGTTCTTGTGAGTTTGCCTAATTGATTTTAGTCCCAGCTTGTCAGCTGAAGCCTGAATGTAATTGCATTCAAGGTTTTTAGTTTTGATAGTATGGAGAGATTTTAAAGCTTGCCTGATTCACTCATACAAAGATTGGATGATGATATAGACTCCTAATTTTTTCTTACCAATCAACATATAAAGACATGAATAGATTACCATTATTTCCAAACTCAGTGCGAGAAGCTCTGACTTTAACAAAAAAAACTGAACAATGGGGATAGGTTATAAAGAATGTATATCAAAGAATATATATTGAAGATACTTTAAGATAGATAATAAACTAAGCAATGATGTCTTTGGTTTTAATTAAGACACTGAAGTTAACATCAACCAATATCTTTCTACAAAGCAATATTAATAAAACACAGTATATCCTTTTTCAGTTGCTCCAAAGCAAAATGTTTATGAATGCATAGAGCACTTTTATCAACAGAAACCCTCAAGCTATAAAGATAATTATTATAGGAAGGTAGGTAATTATTTTGTTTTGTTTTGTTTTATCTTCCAGTAGTTCTCTGTCATTACCACTTAATGTCTTAGGGTTTTCCAATGATTTGGAAATTTCTGGCGGGCACAGATAACTATGGAAAAAGAAGAAACTAGTAAAAAAAATTACTTTAGTTCATAAGAGCTGAAGTATATTGCTCCATAAAGAGATTTCTAAGGATTTCTGGATTTATGTATTTAATTATTCAAAATCTTAATGTGTGGTTTACCTTTCTGTCCTGCTTTGTCATACACTTTCATATGTACAACTCCTGAAGTTTTGTTTCGCAAAACTGTAGGATTCCTTCCATCTTTTTTATTGCAGGTGCCCAGTTGGCCTAAGTTGTGGTCTGCCCACCATAACTTTTTATCTGTAAAAATCAAGCATTTCCATTTCTATTTTTTAAAAATAATAAACATATCATATACATAATTATATACATACAAAACAACGAGTTTGTAAAACTAGAAAAAAGCTGAAAAATGCAAGAATAGTAACATAGAAAGCACACTGCAGTAATCTAATTAGCGGATGATTTAAGTCATGAAACATGAGGCTATGTTATCCTAGTCTATTATGGCTCTCTGTGCTACAATGCCACTTATTCCCGTAACAACCTTTAATCAAGTAAAAGCCTCAAACACACGTCTATTGCTTTGAAGGGAGTGCAATTTCAGTTACAAAAGTCTGTTCTCCTAATTCTCAAACTGAGAGCCACCTAAACATAGCACCTCCATCTTATATGTAGTCAGTTTATTAGCTTTCCTCTAGTCCATTACTATCTCCATTTAACTATGAAACACCTTAATTATAAGTCCTGAAACAGATGGAAAGATGAAATAAAGTTACATGTTATGAGTATACTGATATTACTGAACTTCAAATCTCTGAATGACTGTTTTCAGGAATATCATGTAATAATTGAGCACAAAGAGAAAATAAAATAAAATGGAATTAAAAACATAAACACCATGAGGGTCTCAACTATCATTCCCTAATAGTGACCTTGAGACAGTATAAGACTGTGAATCCAATTTTCAACCATTAATACAATATTCTATGATTATCAAAATTCACTGAGAAATCCATAAAAATTGACAAGATAGCACTCCTTATCTCTCTCCCCAAAATGATAATCAACCAGTGCAACTAAACCCACTTCACTTAAATATCTAGCCATATTCCAACTTCTTCTAAACCCGGGGTGTCAAACGTGCATCATGGTGTTGTCACATGACATATCATGAGTTTTTCCCCCTTCGCCAAGCCGGACACAGGCATGGCCAGCACGTGACACATCCCGCCCATGGCCCACAGTTTGACAGCTCTATTCCAAACCAACTTCTTCTACAAATATTTTTAAAAGGCAATTTATTATTTTAAATCATTTATTGAAACTTGCTTTGAAGATCATAACTATTTAAATTTAATTATTCTAGAAGAAACTTCAGAGATACCATGCAAGGATAAGGCATATTTTTATTAAATTGCTGCTGAGAAGTACTATGAAAGCATCCAGGTAGTATCTGAAGCATTTTTTCTGCCTCAGTCTGAACACATGCATGTCCATATGTTGAATATGTATTGCACTTAACAAAGCTTTGCTATCACTGGAGGACAGGATGGAATAGTAATTTGCTGTGGTTCTACCTTTATTCACAGAAGGATGAGACATAAGGTCTGGAGGCTTTGACAGTGAGATTCAGGCACAGACATCATTTTTTCATCCTTGTATAAATCTGGAAACAGAAGGAACTACTGAGTTGATATTTGCTACAGCTGCAGTAATACCATTGCAGATAATGTTTTCTGCAGCAAACTGTGATGATACTCAGATGATGACATCACACAAATGCCATATGACATACTTGCATTATTTATATGCCAGATGCATACTGTAGCATTTAGGTGATGATGATGCCATGCATGTGTTGCCATTTGACCTTTATGTTCTTTTTGAGGATACAAAAGTGTGTGGTATTCCATGGAGCTCTTCATCAACTCACATTTCAATCTGCATCATAATGATACAATACATCACAATCACATTATCAAAGATCACACTGCAAATGGTAAAATCAGAGAAAGTCTAATGGATTTCCTATTGGGTTTTTTGATCTACTGAGGCATTTATATGGTTAGATGTCAATTTTGAATCAATCATTCAATATCTCAATATTTCCTTCATTGGTTTAGGAGGACTGTATTGCACTAATATTAAAATCTGACAGAAAGAATCTAGAAGATATGGAAGCTATAGGCCAATATCTATATACTAAAATATCTATATGCTTTAGTGTAGCAATATCTATGCTAAAATATTAACTGCAACACTAACAACAGAAAATAATACCATCTTCAAAGCACCTAGGTTAACTGGATTCATAAAAAATAAAATCTTTTTATAACAACTTTATTAAAATTTACAAATACAAAAATAAAAGACTAAGGGCAATATAAAAAAAAAAGTCCAAAGAGACAGGAAAAAAAGAAGACAAAAGATAATTCCCTGCATTCTCTAGACAAGTATAAACAATTTCAGCAACTTAATACCTTCTCTAGAATTTCAATTTCAGAAAATCATCTTTTCTTTCTATATCTTATCCATTATTATCAATAATCAAATTGTAAAAACTCATCATTTAATCCGAACTGGCAAAAATCTATTAAGAGCTGCTAGAAATAGTAAAATACACACACAGGCACACAAATATATATTTGCATTAGCCTTACAAAAAAATTAGTTTTGTAATTCAATTGATCAAGAAAAAATCAATTTATCTAAGAAAAAAACAAAAGAAATCTCTGCCCACTTACAAACAGATCTGCGTCATTCTGTCCTGGTCAAAAAGAGATCTCAGAGCCTCAAGAAAGCACAACATATATATTTTAACCCTGATTGAATAAGTTCACTTTGCAGAACTTCTGTCTGTTTTTAAAAAGCTTGATCTTTTTAAAATTAAATAATGTCCCACAAGTTGATTTCTTATCATTTTTTCTTTGTCTTCTCTAAGAAACAGTTTTATTGGTTTCACAAATTCATTTTGTAAATCCAAAATAGGAAGCTTTTCTATATCACTCTTCTGATTTATTATTTGTATGTCCCCTTTAAATATTAAGAAATCTGTTTTCATTTGTAATTCCATTTTGGCTAATTTTTCCATATCACTTATGATCTGCCATTTTTAAGTCCATTTTCTGATCCACAGCATCTTTTTCCATATCTCTTTTGCAATCCAGCAGTTTTTTAAACTCCAAATCCATATTTAAATCAGTTGGCTTTATACAATAAAATCTGGTGTTCTTCTATATTCTCTGTTATAGTTTCAAACAATCTTGTACTTTTTGAGTACATTGTTCTCAAACAGGCTTAATTTCTCCTGTAGTCAAATATTCCTCCATTATGTTGATGGGTCTCTTCTTATTAGAATAATGAAATATTTTTCTTCTCTGAGCCATGTTCCTTCTATCATTAGGAGCTGCTGTGGCTCAGTGGTTAGAATGCAGTACTGCAGTCTACTCTGCAGACTTCCAGATCAGCAGTTTGGCTG
>JANHJO010002173.1:43444-56582 GCA_032468235.1 Pseudoxyrhopus heterurus | reverse complement strand
CTTAGACTGGATAAGATAATCAATAGGCAGCCTTAAAGACAAAGGGGAACAAATGAAGTGTTCAGTAAACAGGGAATCTGAGGGGAAAAAAAGTATTATATTTTATTTTACCTTGCGGTCACTTCCATTCAGATATATTCTTTCAATATGATCATAATAGGCATCACACCAGTACAATATATTATTCTGATAATCCAGAGTTAATCCATTTGGCCACAACATCTTTAATGTCACAAATATTTGGCGGTTGTTACCATCCATCCATGCTTTCTCAATTCTTCCCATGCTATCATCTATTTCATCTTCTTCCCAATCTGTCCAATACATCCAGCTGTGAAATGACAAATAAAAAACATTAATTGAACCATTTAATTTTAGTTCTCAAATTTTAATCATAAACAACCTGAAATCCCTTTGTATTTTTTGTTTAAGGTTTCTGTTTTCTCTCTTTTAAGAATAAAACAGCAATAATAGTAATAATATAATAATAATTGTTGGAACCCTCAGAGTGATATCTAAAGGACTTCCTCAGTATCTGGAAATATTGAATTTATCAGATCTGAACACCCTAATTTTACAAAAAGCTCACTCTGCTTGGAACTGCCAATATTCTTCAACTCTACTTTAATAATTTTTAGGTCCTTACTGGGACTTGAATTATTAAGTTTCTACCACTCTTAGATTGTGAAATTAACTGTAGATTACCCATTCATAATATTATTATCCCAAATCCCAAAACATCTGGAGCAGCACTTGAACAGCATCAACATTGATAGAATCATCATCAGTCAATTGCAAAAGACAGGTTTACTTGGAACAGCTTACATCCTGTGATGACTCTTTTACACCATCAAACAATCACATCTGCCTATCTCAGGTCCTTGGGAAGCACTTGATAAAAACAACAGATCCAGTCTACAAATCTGGGTAATTGTGAAACTTCACCTTTCACTAAGTTGATACTCACAAAACAAAACAAAACATCATTTTTAACATCTTTCTAATGTACAGTGCTTGAAATCCTGACATCATTTCTAAAACACTGGGAACATGACTCAGACCTATCAGAAAATTAAAATTAAATACCATATCCCCACCAACACTGGCAGGACATGCTACTGTGTATAAACCCTACACTCATTAATAGATGACGTTACCTAGTCAGATAATGAAATGTCTGCAAGGAAACAACTAAGTTCAAAGACCACCAAGGACTCCAAAAATTAAATTAGGTTGGACATGCACTTATAAATTCTTGTAACATCATTTTGTAAGTATGTTGAATAATAATGCAATAGTAAAATATTTTTTAAGAGATACCATGGCTCTACCTATTGGAAATACTGCCTGGAAGATAATCCTTTATTTATTATATATGGTACTGAGCATCCTACAAAATACAGCTACAGATACAGTCAAGGCTCATTTGAGATTGCCTTTAATGAAATCTTTATGTCAGCTGTCTAGAACTGAAGTAAATAGCCTAATCAATATACTCTTTACTCTCTCCAAAAGTACAATGAATCAATAGACCTTGAAAACATTTATTTGACTTGTTAAAAGGATATTACTTAAAACATTGTCCAAAGTGTTTTGCAGTTTATATCTGTCACATCCAAAACCAGGCTCAAATTATGTGGTAATGATTTAGCATAAGAAATTAATTAAAATATAGGCAAAATTCCAATAATATTCATTTGTAGTATGGAATTGCAATTTTGCAGTTACACTTCCTACTGTAAAATAATATACATAGTCCTACAAAATGAGGAGTATATTTGTAGCCATCTAGTCATATAAAAAGTGCTTCTAGTTTGCTAGACCTATTTTGATAAAATCTAATAGAAATACAACAATGATGGTGCAAAATAGTGGAGCTCGAAGATGGGGTCAAACACATCATCAGTTTGAAGTCCTGCTACACCCCTGAAAGAGACCTAAGTCCAGCCCTCCTTGAAGTCCACTGACTCTTATCAGAAGCCCATTTGCCTTGACTGTTACTAGATCAGATTCTTGTTTAGAGATAGTATGGGAAAAACTCACAGTGCTTTTGAATTCGATCTTGGCCCCTGGTTTCTTGCATCTGTCACAATGCTTAATAGTGCTTGCTCATTTCACTCAGCTTTTCCAAACAAATATTGGGGCTGGGTGGGGGAACTGTCTCTCTGTGTGTATATCTGTATAGGCTAACAATCAATGTTATGGAAAGTGATATATTTACAGCAATTGCAACTTGATTTTGTCAAACTTCCAGTATCTTGTTTTTGGCTGTATTGCATAAATGTTAAACTAGACACTGAAACTTGTGAAAGCAGAGGGAAAGCTAGTGTTATAAAAATGCATTTATTAGAACATCTGATATTTTAATCTTGAGGTTATTATTCTGAGTCAATGTTCCACCATATCCCAAGCTGACTTTTATTCCAGCCAAACCAGAGCAAATAGCATTTTAATTAGCAGAATACCATAGCTGCTCAACAAATCTATCATTTCTTGGTTTTTAAAACTATAATCACACTATTTTGCAATAAAGAAAATAGTTATTTGTATATAGATATACTAATTGGTTTACTTGATTTCCCAAGGCAGATTTTATTTTTCTGGCTTTATCCTGTCAAAATTTACTACATACTACAAACATTACAAAACACTGTTGCAGTATTCTGTTACTCCAAAACTTCTTGTCCTATCAAGGTAGGGAGAGGAATAGTCAGAAAGCACAACTGTTTGTTTCGTGGTATTTAATCATTTGTAATATAATAGAGTTATTAATATGAGTTAATATTATATTCAGTGAATTACTTTAATTGAGCGGTACAAGAAAATAAAGTTATTAGGGAAATGGGACAGGGAAGTAACTTTTAAAGGAGGGCGATAGTGGAGTTGATTTTAAAAAGTATATTATGATTTGATTTAGGATTTAAAGGGGGTTACAGGTAGTCCTTGAATTACAGCCACTCATTCAGCAACTGTTTGAAGATACAGCAGTGCTAAAAATGGTAGTTCTGCCTTGTCTCCAAAGTTAGGGCTATTGAAGAGTACTGAAGAGTGCTGTTTTAAGCCCTACGGTGTTGCTAGCAACCCAGCACCACAGCACAAAGCCTCAGCCACCTTGCTACCCTGTGCTCTGCAAGTGTTGCCATGCCAAGCTGACTTTTGCCATCTTTCTGTTGCTGAGGAGGAACATTACAGGGGTGGGCTGCAAAATTTTTAGCAAGGGGTTCTCTGCCAAGTTGCTGGGTGGACATGGCCATGGTGGGCATGGCCTAGTCGGCCACCTGCACCACAGCTGGGGGAGACTGTTTTCATCCTTTCTGGGCTCTGGAGGCTTTCCTGGAGCCCCTGGGAGGGCAAAAACGGCCTCCCCTGGACTCTGGAGGCCCTCCAGAAGCCAGAAACGGGCTTGTTTATGGACTTCTGGAACTTCCAGGAGGCCTGTTTTTCGCCCTCCCCAAGTCTCCACGTGGGTCCTGCACTTACCTCGGATCCAAAATGGGCTGGGTGGAGACCCTGGGAGGGGCAGGGTGGGGTGGGAGGGGTGGAGCAGGGTGGGAGCAGCAGGACGGGGCAGAGTCGGCAGGGCCAGTCAGGAGTAGGATTTGGGGGTTCTCCAAACTGGGCAGACTCTTAGCAAGAGGTTCTCCCGTATGTTGGATGACAGGCTCAACAAAAGTGGCAGAGTACAAGGCAGCAAAAGGGAAGAGATGGGGGGAGATAGGCAGCTAAGTTAGGCAGTTAAAGAGAAGGCTTAACTTACCAAGGCTCAGGGCTGGAGACCAAATTGAAAGTGGCTTGGATTGGGATAGTTCTTCACCTAATGAACTTCTGGAATCTGGTTAACAACAGCAACAGGGAGTGGAAAGACTGGCATCACTAAGCAATGAAGTCAAATGATGTTGCACTTTAAATCGACATCACTTAGTGTTGGAAATTCCAGACCCAATTCCTGTTGTAACTTGATGATTACCTGAACTATAAGCTGGCCTTTCCTAAACTTTTCCCCTGAAAAATATATGGAAAGTGAAGTTAAACTGATTTCCTACAAATAATTTTGAGACCATTTAGTTATTCTTATTTTATTTATTTATGCATTTATTAAATTTATATGCTGCCCATCTCACAGTCCAAGGCAACTCTGGGCAGCTATGTGCTTTACTATTAATTAGCAGCAAGATTTTTGTGACCAAATATATAACTGATCCACTTTTTGATGAACGCATGAACAAAACTTTCATTCAGCAAAATGATTCTGATGGAGAAAGATTGGGAAGTGAATTTTGCAAGTGACTTCTCTCTCCAGAGCTCTAGAATATTTATAAAGTCCCATTGAGCAGGACAAGGAATTTCAAGGACATTGAAGAAAAAAGTTCCCTTGCCTCATTTTGTCAATGATCTTTTTAGGGTTAAATCTGTTCAGAGAAGTAAGGATCCAATTAAAAAACAGTCATGCATCTCAATAAACATTGGCATAAATACAATTTTTAATGTATTATTTTGGTTCATACAACTGATAGTCTTCTGGGTTACCTTGATTACATGCCCCTGGTGAGCTGAAAGCTCAATAATCATCTCTAAATAACCCATAATGGACAAGCACTACATAAAATTCCATGTACTATCTCCCCAGTTTTATGCCTATGCATTTGACCTTTTTTATCCAGAAGCAAGGCTTACACATACCTTGATATCTACATAGTACCAACATTCTTGTGTGTATTTTATTGTTTGTAACCTTCAGTTGGGTGAAATGGTCCTCATAAGGCAACAATTTCAATATACCTCAAATGAGTTAATGAAATGAGTTAATAAGTTAACAAAATGGATCCAAAATCTAAACCCATGACTTCTATAGGATTGATATTTGACAAAGTTGCTTCAGTGCTGCCATGCTGCCATGATAGCACAGTCACATGATCATCATTTCAATGCTTTCTGACTTCCTACAAAGAAAGTCAATGGGGAAGCAGGCAGGAAGTCAGAAGTTGTTCCTGCTGCCACTGCTTTTTTGTATGCCCACGGTCATTCTCTGTTTGGATATGGAAATATCTCTGAAATGATGACAATAGGTCAGAGACTGTCCAGTTATAACCACAAATTTAATCCTTTCTATTTCATTTCATTTCATTACATACACACACATACTGTACATACACATAAAATATTGAGTCAAATCAGGTGACTGTATAGACAAATGACAAATGATAATCACCTTAGCTGAACTTTTGTAAATAACTTATGAATCTTCCTAGCACATTTTCAAATAGATAAACTGTTATTTAAGATAGAAAGTTTTCATACCCGTTAACAGGATCCACCACAATTCCTCGAGGGTGAGACATGCCACCTTCCAGTAGAGTTTTACGACTCTGAGAAGCTTTCTCTAGCCTGGCAACATTAATTGTTTTCCTGTAACCATCATTTGTCCAAAACAAATTATTTCCAATCCAGTCTATTGCAATGCCTTCTACATTATCAAGATCTGTGTAAACAAACAAGATATATATAATTTTATGTGCGTGCATGTGTGTATAATATAATATCTTCACTAGTATTCTCAATATAATTCAAGTTATTTATATAATCATAAATAATTATAGTTATTTATAATTATAATTGCTGTTGCATTTCACAAAATGGTAAACAATAACAAGATAAAGCTAATACATCTTTTATAAAAGCCTAAGCAAATAGTAACCATAATCTGACTATAATCATAATATGCATGTACTGAATATTTAAACTGAGCAGTTATAAGGTACACATAGACGGTTGTCTACCATCCATAAGCTAGCGATAGCAACCAAGCCCCTGGGCCACCCCATACGCTTCGAGCAAGTCAATGGGACACTAATAGGCAGAGCCCCAGCTACCTTAGTTACCAAGCTTGTAAGACTGGAGATGGGCCACCATTGGGAGCTCATACATTTCGTGGTGGCCCCAAAAATGATGGAATCCCTTATCCTGGGTCTTGCATGGCTGGATAAGTGGGCCTCAGCCATCACGTGGGAAGACGGGTACTGAAAACTGAAAATTGGCATCATCCTCCTGCTGCCAACCCCACAAGGTGAGCCATCACAATTACCAGCCCCAGGAAGTCAGGACAAAAAGGAGCGAGTAGCAGTTGCCATGGATAGCCCTCCGGGCTGCCCACAGGTGCCTAAAGAATACAGAGACCTGATAGAGGTATTCAGCGAACATGAATGCAACATCTTATTCCTCCCCTTCGGCCCACTGTGTGATAGAGTTTCTACCAGATGCTAAACTGCTGAAACCAAAGATGTATTCAATGACCCCCAAAGAAATGGAGGAATTACAGAAATACATTGACACAAACTTGGCCAGGGGATTCATACAACCCACCAAATCCAAGGTGGCAGCCCCCGTGTTGTTTAGAGAAAAGAAGGATGGGGGGATGAGGCTCTGTGTTGATTTTTGTGGAATTAATGCCGTATGCATGGAAAACACCTACCCCCTCTCCCTGATGAAAGACATGCTGAATCACCTAGCTAAAGGCAAAGTATTCACCAAGCTAGACCTGAGAGAAGCATACTACAGGGTAAGGATCAAAGAAGATGAATGGAAGACTGCTTTCAACTGCCCTTTAGGTAGCTTCCAATTCAAAGTCATGCCATTTGGACTACAGGGAGCACCTGCCATGTTAATGCAACTAATCAATGAGGTGCTGCATGAGCATTTGTATAAAGGGGTTCTAGTTTACTTGGTGACATTCTCATATTCAGAGAGACCTTAAAAGAATACATTAAATTAGTCCGGCAAGTCCTGAAAAAAAACCTTAGGTGATAAACTATGTAAAGCTGTTAAAATGCGAGTTCCACAAGACTTCCCTGGACTACCTGAGTTACTGAGTGTCAAACCAGAGGGTGGAGATGGATCCAGAAAAATGAAACCCATGCTGGATTGGCAGCCCCCACGCACATGCAAGCAACTCCAGAGCTTCCTAGGATTTGCCAGCTTTTATAGACAGTTTATTTCCGTTTTTGCTGAAGTAGCTCTACCCTTGACAGAGCTGCTAAAAAGGAGGGGCTACTCTGAAACCATGGCCGAACCAACCATTAGCTTGAACCAACCATAAAGCATTAAAAAAACCCTAAATAAGTTCTTTGCCAAATAACTCATTTTGCAGCACCCTGACCCCAAACAGCCCTTTGTCATCCAAGCTGATGCCAGTGATGTAGCAATAGTGGCGATACTGTTACAAAAGAACTTCCAAGGACAACTCCAGCCCTGTGCCTATGTATCCAAAAAGCTCACAGACACTGAAAGGCGATGGACAGTCTGGGAGAAAGAAGCCTATGCAGTTAGATGGGCCTTCTTCTCATGGTGTCATTTCCTGGAGGGGAGTAAAGAACCATTTGAAGTTTGGACAGACCATAAAAACCTAGAAGTGCTGAAAAAAACCCCAAAACTCTCCGCCAAACAAGTCCGGTGGGTGCAATATTTTAAGTGGTTTAATTTTGAACTGAATTATTTCTCGGGGAAAAAAAACCTACTGGCAGATGCCCTGTCAAGAAAACCCTAATTGAACAGTGACCTGGAAGAGGTCATGCACGCCATCATCCCCACCTCCCAGCCGGCAGCCCAAGTCACAACCAGAGGCCGAGCCAAACATCAGGGTGACCTCAGAGGAAATCAAATGACAGCTGCACTAAATCATCACTCCCAACTGACCAGTGGTTCACTGACAACTGGGAAAACCTTGAGAGAAGGATTGGCTTGGAAAGGATCCAAACTCTACGTTCCTGCCAGCTTGAGACTTCAGCGCAGCCATGATTCCTGGTTAACTGGCCATTTCGGGTTCCTAAAAACCCTCCACTTAACCAGAAGGCAGTTTTGGTGGCTTAAGATGAAAACTGACATGGAGGAGTATGTTAAAATTGTGCTACATGTGCAACCACGAAGATGAGCCCCAGGAAGCCTTCTGGGCTACTACAAACAGTGGCAGATTGCAGCTGGCTGCTCTTTGGGAACTCAACTATAAAGTCATTGCCATTGATGTTATAGTTGAGTTCCCAGAGAGCAGAGGGAACACCATAATTTAGATAGTGGTTGATTTGTTCTCAAAAGGGGCTCACTTTGTTCCCTGCTCCAGGTTGCCTTCGGCCAGGAAACTGGCTAAGATACACATATATCAACTACATGGGGTTCCCCGCTGAGTTATCTTGGATTGAGGAGTACAGTTCACAGCAAAGTTCTGGAGGGAGTTCCTCCAGTCAAGACCTAGGATTGACCCAGGGACTTAGCTCAGCTTTCCATCCGGGTCCGCGGAATGCACAAATGCCATGGTTGAGCAGTACCTGAGATGCTATGTGGACTATCAACAAAACAATTGGGCAGACTTGCTACCATTTACAGAAGTGGCCTACAACAATGCAATGCACAGTAGCACCAGACTGACCCCTTTCCAGGTCACTAGTGGCATGGAGTTTGACCCCATGCCTGAACTGCCGAGAGAATCACCTTCACCAATAACCCTGGCAGAGTGGATGGACTCACTAAAATCGGGATGGGAGAACACCAAGAAGGCCCTGGCTGATGCAGCTGAAGCATACAAGAAGCAAGGAGACAAATGCCGATCTCTCCAACCCCCCTTTTGAGTGGGAGATCGTGTTTACTTGTTGACAAAATACCTTAAGCTAAAGTTAGCTATTAAAAAACTGGGACCCAAGTTTTTAGGACCTTTCCCCATAGTGAAAGTAATTAACCCGGTAATGATCCAACTGGACCTTCCCTGACTGTTAGGGAAAATACATCCAGTATTCCACAATAGCTTGTTAAAGCCAGCTGTGGATTCCCATCTAAGGCCAAAGGGCAAAGTGGCACTGAAGCCGATTGTAGTACAGGAAGAGACCCATTATGAAGTTGAGAAAATTTTGGACTCTAAATTACACCGAGGTTGGTTACAATATTTGGTCCATTGGAAAGGCTACCTGTTATCTGAAGCTACCTGGGTAAAGAGCTGGGATGTGAAAGCAGATAAATTAGTAAAGCAGTTTTGTGAGAAATTCCCCAATAAGCCAAAGGGACTGCCGGAAGGGGGAAGGGGGGGTTAGGAATGATACACCTAAACATTATCCATTATCTCATTCCAGGAGGTCCTCATTAGCTGAGGGGGAGCAGCCTGTCAGCCCTATAGTCATCCTATGAGAGAGTGTACAGGGCTGCTACAGCGATGGTTTAGCTAGCCATGGGAACAAAAGGTGGGAGGTGTAGATAGTGTGTGTGGGGGTGTAATCATAACAACATTCTTTACCCTGGGAGCCATCCAGTTGGCACCTGAGAAGGCATGATAGAAGTTGGCCATAGTTGGGATGTGAATTTGATTGGACCATGTGATGCAGAGATGAATGCAGGAGAAGGAATTTTGGGTTTTACTTTGGGTGGGGAAAACGCAGGAATTTAGATTCAGGTTTTTCTCAGATGTGCCAATATGATGTCTCCAATAAATTTATACTTTAAGGAAGATTTTCACCTTGGAGTTTTAATTCTGTTGGAGGGGTTACTTGAAACTCTGATAGCAGGGGAGGGTGCGACAGTAGAGAAGGGTCTTCTGGATCTTGACAGCTCTTTGACTGATGGCATTCACAATATGTCCGTTCTGGCAGACTGACTAGGATGCCTAGATTTAGTGGGATAATATGGTTTATCAGGTAGCCTAGATCTATGTCATTAAGAGCTTTAAAGGTCATAACCAACATTTTGAACTGCACTCAGAAGCAGACCTCCAGTCTGTAGTTCATGGAAAGTGGTATAATATGAGCCATCCTAGGGGCTCCAAAGACTGTACTCCCTGCCTCACTTTGCACCAATTGCATCTTCCAAATGGATTTCAAGGGTAGCCCCATGTAGAGCACATTGCAGTAGTCCAGATGTAAGATGACATCTGGGGCTTGAATAATTGAGTGCAGAGTCACGATCCAGGAAAGGTGCATAAACCAAAGCTGTGCAAAAGCTCCCCTAGTCACACTCACTACCTGCTCTTTGTGCAGGAGATGTGAGTCCAGGTGAACACCCCAAGCTTCGAACTGGAAAGTGCAACCCCATCTGGAACCCATCTAGAACCAGAAATGACAAAACCCCAAATGCTGAGGTTTCATGCATCCAAAGCCAGTCAGACTTGCCAGGGTTCAGTCAAAGTCCATTTCCCTCCATCCAGGACCCCACAGCCTCCAGGCATCGCAAGAGGACAGTGACAGCATCACTTGGGTCACCATGTGTAGAAATGCAGAGTTGAGTATCATCGGCATATTGATGATATCTCAACCCATTGTGACAGATGATCTCACCCAGTGGCTTCAATAGGAGAGGAGAGAGTACCGAATGTTGCAGACACTGTAATTGAGCAGTCAGGGGTTGGAACTCTCATTCCCTATCAACACCAATTGGGAGTAAGCTTGGAGAAAGGAGTTGAACCATCTTAAAACTGTATTGAACAGTCCCAATTCATGAAGCTGGCCTCAAAGCAGCTTTGCGGAGTAGATGGTTTTGAAGGCTACTGAGAGGTCAAGATTGGAGAGAATAGCTATACTACTTGCATCTTGCTCTTGCCAAAGATCATCCACAAGTGCAATCAAGACTGTCTCTGTCCCATAGCCAGACTTGAATCCAGATTGAAAGGGATCCAGGAAATCTGTTTTATCCAGAACTTCTCTGGAGTTGCCAAGCAACCAACTTTTTTACCATTTTCCCTAAAAAGGGAAGATGGGAAACTGAGTGAAAATTGTCCAGGCAGGTGGAGTCAAGTGATGGTTTCTTAAAAAGAGGACAAACCAGAGCCTCCTTAAAAAGTCTCAGGAATATCTTCTCTTACAGTGAGGAATATCACTGCATGTAAGAAAGTCTCAGAGATATTAGGGTTATCAAATCTGATACTACTCACTATTAAATCAGTAGTATTCCAATATCCATTAGATATTGATTTTCCTTGCTTTATGGAAGGGGTAATAAAACAGAAATGTTGAGAAAAAAAACATTAGTACTGCACTTCCTCTTAGGCTAAGCTATGAATGTCCAAATTCAACTATAGATGGGGTCAATTGGCTTGAATATGGCAGAAACATGACATAGCAAGACTAAATTAAATTATTTATCTTAAACTAGAGTGGCACCGTTAACTGTTTAAAAATGCTAGTTCCCCCTTAAACGTACAGCATTTCTGTTTCTTCCTGTCTCTGTCAGGTTCCAAAAGCTTCTTTGCCCTGTGCTTCATGGCACTGAAACTGAGCAGATGCTGGTTGTTGGTATAACTGACATCCCTGCCCTTAGGATTGCTGGCCTCTGGCTTTTCTTTCACAGCTGGGAAAGAAGGAATGAATTTTGATGATATCATGTAGGCTTTGAAATTTCTTCTGAAATTGGTGAAAATGTTTAGATAATTGATTAACTTTCCTTTCGTTAGTACCAAAATATCATTTCTGCTAAGAATATCCTGAAATTATTTCCATTGGTAGTTCACAGTATATGTTAAAAATACAGGCTATTTTAAATCCTAGCTACCCAGTAATATATAATCAAAACATTCCGGGCAACAATGAACCTGAACTTACTAAGTCCAAAATCTTAAACTTTCAGAGTTTTAAAATAATTAAACCAAGTTAAGTTGATGCCTGAAAATGCTTGAGTGAAATTTTCAGTTTTAAATATTGAAATCTTTCCATACACTACTTACCATCCTTCAGGATTGTTTCACGGCCAGAGCCATCAACTTTTTGACGTCCTATCAAGAAACTGGTAGTGTCTGCAAAGTATATGTAATTGGTTTCAGCATGATAATCCAAAGCTCGAGGATTGACCAAATTTTCTATAGGGATCATATGTTCATCAGCTATTTTGGTATTTAGATCCATTCCTTGTATGATGCCTGGACGTCCTTTCCCATAAAACAGGAACAATTCATTCCTTAATCCTATATAAAAAAGTATTAAAAACTTAAATCACAAATCTTTCATAATTTATTTACACTAAAAACCAAAGCTGCTTTATTTAACGCTAAAACTTTTTTGTTTGTTTGTTTTTAGTTCAACATCTACAATTAAGATCTCAGATATTCTGAAGGCATCTGAGCTAAGAATGATTGGTCAATTAAACCAATTAAATTTGTTAAATTTAATTAAAACAGGCATTTCATCTAATCAATCACTGCTTTTTATACCAATTAATATTTCAAAAGTCTGAAAGAACAAAGAACATGTTCAAAATGTTGTTCAAAATGGTTAGTGCAAAATGGACTTGTATAATGCTGTATAAAAATGAATCTATTGTTTGCTATTAACATGTAATAATACTGTAAAATTCAGCAAAGACACAATTTAATTTTCATTTTTAAACTCAAAAACTAAAGCAAAATATCACAAAGTAATAGACTATACTTTTTATCTGAATATAAATAAATAAATACTTATATATTCAATTACTTTCTTCTTAAACATATTGCAACTTTGTAATCAATATTGAAAATAAGGTGCCTGGAGCAATAAGTATTCAAATCTTTTTTTTTTTTAATCTTTGAATTCAGTTAAAAATTGTAAGTAAAATTTTGGCTATATAAGTTGCATTATAGTCATTTTTGTATAGATTCACACAGGTTATCAGGATACCAAATGCAAACTTATGATAGGACTTAACTAACATCAAAATGTCAAGAAAACGAAATTTCTGAAAAATTATTTGAAGATTATATTTTAATACAAATAATACACTGTGATTGGATCTGGGACAACATGATTTCTATAAACACTCCAACTAGGCATTACAGTTGGTACTATCCTGTAGGAGGCAAGAATAACAAGAAATAATGAAATATATCTCTGCTGCTACAAGCAGGGGTGGGTTCTTACAGGTTCGGACCAGTTTGCCCAAACTGGTTGTTGAGGTTGGGCGGAGCCAGCAAACCGGTTCGGTCGGTTTTTGAAAAAAAAAAAGAAATTTTTTTTGGCCCACCCACCCGCTTGGAGCCTCTAGCAGCCTTTATTCGCTCTGTTTTCAGTACAGCTGATGATCGGGGAAGCGCGCCTCACCTGTTTTTCCCCCTAGAGGCTGTTGCAGGAAATCTGTGTTTTAAAGACACAAACTTCCTGCAGCAGCTCCTATGGGGAAAAACTGCTGAAGCAGGCTTCCCTGA
>JANHJO010002172.1:59999-72480 GCA_032468235.1 Pseudoxyrhopus heterurus | reverse complement strand
AAACGGAGATGAGCACTGCCCCCTAGAGTCGGGAATGACTAGCACGCATGTGCGGGGGAACCTTTACCTTATCAGATCATATTTCAGCACTTTTGAAAATCAGCAAAGTTTTCTGCTGTTTCCACACTTCATGCTTAATCCAACCCAATCATCTCCCAAGTTACTCTGCATCCCATAACTCTTCATGATTGCTGACTAGCTTGCTGATTTTAAGTTGTTGCTGTCTCTGTTCTGCATGCTCACTATTTTATCTCATCCATTATCCTGAAATTAATCCAATTAAATCATGTAAAACCAAGGTGATCTTTAAAAAAATTAATCCATTGAGATGTGAGAATTTTTAGATGTGGGAGCCATGAAAAACTTTATCCAAAGTTAAACATTATACAAAATTCTTAAAATTGCTGTCCCTGCTTCTTTGAAGAGGTGGCCATCTCTTGGTTTTCACTGAGCTAAAATCTGCAGTCTAAGGCGCTTTTCCATGTCTTTTCTCTGATCGGAGCATCAGATGATAATGAGTCCATCTTTGTGGATGGTAAGGAATGGAATACTATAATGTATCAGCTATCTACTTGAACTTTAATATGTCTGACAAATCAACATTTATGAATATGGGAAGTCTGGTCCTTAGAGAACATCATTTCCATACCTTACAACTACAAAGGTGAATGGGATTTCTAAAATAATTTAGCTGTTCTCACTTAGCTGAACCTTCAAACTGACTCAGAAGGCCCATTATCACAGCATCATGTGCACAGTACTATTCTAGATCAACAAAGTTGAATCGACCCCTTTCTGAAGTAGTTCATTCATTGTCAAATGGATCATAACCTTCAGTAAAATCCCTTCTAATGTTTACTTGAAATTCCTTTCCTTTCTTTTCCTTTCCTTTCCTTTCCCACCCTACCCTTTTGTTTGCTATATTGTCATACAATGTTATCAAGAGTTTTCAACTGAATATTGCTATGTAATATTTTTGTTTGTATGATATTGAGTCAACGTTGATTCTTGGTGACTGCCTGGACTGACTGTCCATGCAGTTTTCCTGGCCATGTTCTGAAGAAATTGTTTGCCATTTCCTTCTTCCTTAGGGCGGAGAGAGATTGATCAGCCCAAGGTCACTACCCCCTTTTTAAAAATATGACTGTATTTGACATGTTTTACTGTTTTTATAAAAAAAAAATGCTATACCATTTCTTGTGAGATACACCAAATTGGTTCTTTGCTATGTAATACTGCTGTCACATTTCCTATTTTCTGTCTCTTTATACACTTACCTATAGCTCTTCAATATATCTGTCAGAGAAAATTGAAGAATTTGGATAATCCTTAAGCTTCCTAAATAAGATGGGACAGCTTTGTAGCTAAGGTCCCAAAAGATTCAGTTCTTTACAGGCAGGTATCCCAAGAAGAAGGAAACAATTGTCCACAAACCAATAGGAAATAAAAGTATATGACTTTTAAATTAATAAGAGTGTATGTTTTGTTACTTCTTTGGGGTAAGAAGCCATTTAGGTACACATTTTCTTTCCATGTATGGAAAAAAGGATTCTTCAGTTCTGCCTTCAGCAGTCTTGAAAACATAAAGAGAACATCAGTACACGCATTAACAGACTATATAACTTTATTTGTTTATTTTGATTAGGCTAAGAGAAATTTGTACACTGAAATTTCAAAAAGACCTCAGGCATGCACATGAACCTTGTTAGAGGTTGTTCTACATAGCATTCTCTTTTTTTCCATAGGAATTTCCCCAAACATTTACAACCCATAGTTTTTTTTTCTGTACATACAGCCTAAACCATAGCAACCTATGATTATGTCAAATTTACATTGTGCAAAATCAAACATAAGAATAGTGGTACAACAACAAAAAAAATGTAACAAGTATATTTCATTGTAAGACATTCAGATAGTTTTGGTCCTTCCATCCCAAACCGTATTGATTACTACATAGATCACAACAATCAAATGGCTAGGCAGTGATCCATTACTTTTCTAAAATGAATCCGAAGTAAACTCTTAAAAGATAATGTGATATTACTAGAAGACAGAAAATTAAAAATCAACCGTCAAGTCCCTAAGAAAAGGCCTCATTAGATGAAAAGGGCCTTGCTAAAACAAAAACAAAAACAACCCCCCCAAAAGGCCTGACCCATTTTTTTGGGAAAATTTTTTTTTCATCAAACGTTAAGTGAATTGTTCCGACCAAAACAAACGAAAAACCAACAATAAACAAACCTGGAAAATTTTATGAAGAGCAAAAACTGGGTGTTTTCATTTTAAAAAAATGTTTATAAAGTTTTATAAGAAGGACACAACCAGTGTATTCCACAAAGACAAATGTTTACACCCCAGCACACAGAAAAAAGGATGTTTTCAAAAAAGGTGCAATCCTCCCCAATTATTTACATTTTTTCTAATATAAATCCAGGGCTCCGGTATGTAAATAAATATACATTATTATGTATATCTTTCTAGTGCTGCTTACCAACTAATCACCTGAACTTGGATTTTTAATTAAAGCAAGATAATTCGTAGGTCACAGAAAAGAGCTAGGGGAAAAAATTAATAGAAATTGTCCAATCCACTTCACTTTTAGTCTACCTTGCCTTGGCAAACTGTTGAAGGTGTCAACGTAGATGGGAACATCAACACCTTGGCATGCATGAAAGATAAGTCAGGAAGGCTAGAAATCACCTTGGCAGCTTCATCGCTGAGTTGTTCTTCCTTTGGGGGTTTTCTATTAAAAAAAGATTTAATATTTAATATAATTGGAATCAGCTACAGAAGAATGTTATTCAGAGAAAATATTTCCATTGACAAATTCTATTTGCAGCACCTCTCAGTGGGGCAAAGCTCACTGCTGGTATTACAACAAGGAAAATGATACAGCTCCTCACACACTAACTTTTGAATACCATTCAGGCCTTTGTCTTGCTAATCCTGCACCTACAAGTAAAGCCTGTGCAAGAGTCAATTCCAGTTTAACTTTAAATAGATTCTGCACCCACACACAAAATCTGAAATTGTTCTGATGACTAGAATTTCATTCTGATATTCTGATTTTACCTACATAAAGAACATGTAGGTCTCGAGTCAACAGTTTCTTCACTGAAGATGAGGTTTGTAGAAAGGACTCCCATCAACTAAGGATCCCAACTTCTGAAAATATCGTTTATATGGAGAGCCTTGATAGATAGGATGGGGTCTCCGCTTCAAGAAATGTACAAGTATAGGGCAACCAGGAAACAAAATCTCCTCCCCTTCCCTGTTCAAAGGAAATTATGGGCCATGATTGGGAGGGAGAGCTGGAAGAAGGGGGTTCTTCCTTTTGTGTAAATACAACATTTCAAGTGCAATTGTTGCCAAGCTTGATAACAAGATCATTCTCTTGTCTTTTCAAGTCAGTCATATGACACTAAGTTTTACTGCTCCCCACTGTTTAAACGGAACTGCATGAAGACCACACGGTCTGCTTATACTCACCCTTAATTTTAAATTTATTTCCTACAGAGGTGGGCTTCACATCATTTAACAACCGGCTCGCCTAATGCAGAACCGAAAATGTGGGCGCGCGCAGGCAGACAAATGTATAAATACGCTTAACCCAGGGAGCTGCAGTGGCTCAAGTGGTTAGAACACAGTACTGCAGTACTGCAGATCAGCAGCTTGGCTGATCGAATCCCACCAGCTCCAAGGTTGAATCAGCCTTCCATCCTTCTGAGGTCGGTAAAATGAGTACCCAGATTGTTGGGGGCGATATGCTGACATTGTAAATCGCTTAGAGAGGGTTGCAAGCCCTGATAGGCTGTATATAAATACAGTGCTATTGCTATATTCCTTCAAGTGAAGAAGACAGTAAGTGTAATTACATGTTGTGCGCTTGGGCAGACACAAGTCCCTTCAGGTTACCTCAACATATGCAACTGTGCAATGTTGTGCAAAATATGTGCAAAAGTTCTTAATTTAACCCCAAACGCACACATTTACTTAAGTACCATGAGATTTCTGTAGCCGCAATTTAAATCTGCATACTTTACTGACAATATAGATTTAGCACTCCTCTTTTAAGAACGGGATTCTTTCAAGTGGCAATACCAAAGTAAATACATTCTTGCAATACAAAAGTATATTTATATTCCTATTTGTTTAAAGTTGTTTGCGGAGCCAACATCTCACCAATGTCCTTCCTGCTTAAATTTTTGAAGGAGGAAGGTGACAACTACATTCTGTTTATTCATAATGCTTTGTGCAGATTTTAATGGCTAATATTACTATTTGGGAACAGTTTTAGGGGCATTTTTTTAGCTCTCTCTTATTTGCCTGCCAGTAACTTAAAAAGCAAAAGCAAGTATGTTTAATAATGAGAAAAGCAGGTAAGTGTGAGAAAAAAGACAAAAAACGCTATTGAGGTAATACTTTTAAAAAAATCAAATAAAAGTTTACAAAATAATTTCTGAGGTTTCAAAGAAGATTTCATCATGCAAGATGAAGAGAAAAACAATGTAGTTGGTATTAAGCCAAGTTGCACCAGACTCTGATCTTGTTGCTTGTACATATACAACTCTTTTTTTTGGAACAAGTGGGCCTTTTATCAAGGTTTCTTTGATAGAGTAGTTGTTGCTATAAAAAGGGAAAAACTGAGAATTGCATTATACCATATTGAATAGTACAAATTAATAATTGCAGCTGACCCCTCCCAATATTAAAATCCATTTTTTGTACAATCTTTCTGTCTAAAGATTGTTTTTAAATATTTAATATAAGTTATACTGAGTCCTGAGAATCTATAAATATATTGAAGGGAAAAGTAGCAGATCCTTCAATAGTTTTTCATTTAAAAGTTCCATCAACTTCTCTATGAACTTTGCCTAAACCTTTTCCAGTTAAAAAAAAAGCTTTCTGAATGATACATTAGGATATAATAAATCCCCTCAAATAGGAGTAACTGAATGCTCAAATTATCGGTAATAAGATTACTATATATATTTGCAGGTAAGCTGAGAAATTTAGGTGCCAAAATGCATTAAAAATTGGGTTTGGCTTACCTGCAAGCAAGCTTCTCCTCAACTATTTTCAGTAATACTTTTTAAAAGTGCCACCATACTCTGTATATATTTGTAGATAAACCAAAATACAGTGAAAAATGTGCTACCTGCGGATAAGCTAAGTGTGAGAATTAAAACATACGAAAATTTCAAGGATTGGCTTATCAGCAGATGGCACATTTTGTCATGGTATTTTGGTTAAAAATTTAAGAATCGGCTTATCCATGGAGGAGCTTACATACAAGTATATGGTACATCACACAATAATCTTTGTTTCTCTCATTTGCCTCCTTCATAAAATTCAGGTAATAAAAATATCAAAATAGTTGTTTTTATTTCATTTGATCCAGGTTTTAACTTCCTCTCCAATTTTGCTGCCAAACACATTTTACTTGAATGACAAGTTTAACTCATTCAAAAGCTGGAACTTAGCCACAAAATAACACAACTTCTTATTTTTCTCGATGTTTTTAAAGGACCAAGCAAGATCACAACTTGTTCCCTATAAATACAGATATTTCTTTTTTAAATCTGCACACTTTGCAACAACCTACCTACTATTACCAGCCAGTAAACATCTTCATGTAATAGTTGGGGTAAGGGGATTCTAGTTCAACACACAAGATGGTAAACAATCAAGAATGAAAGTGGATTTCATGAAATAGGTCAATTTGTCAGCTGTTACTTGCACTTCATCTAATCTGGCACCAATTTTTGGGAGTATAATATAATATGTGCCTTCTACATTTGGTCTTACTTGTTTTTTTAATTAATTCTGCGTGCCACCAGTATGATGGATTTGATTTTGATCATATTAATTTAAATTACTAATAAGGGGGATTTAATTTAATGGTTAAGATCTGTGCTTCTCAACCGCAGCAACTTCAACGTTGTGGAACTCAACTCCACAAGTCCACATATTTTAAAGGTGCCAAGGTTGAGACACTGACTTAAATCACAATTTATTGACTAGATAGGAACAATCTATAATCATTTCTAATAAAAGTGCATATTTTTTATATAGCTTTAATGCATTTTCTTCAATATTTAAAAGAACAATGCATTTTTATTTTTGGAATATACATAATAAATCTGAAAAAGAGCCTGATTATGTTTAGTAAATTCACCAAAGAAAGAAAAAACATATATCTGGAGAAGAACTAGACATAGCTGACCACTACATATACCTTGGCCAATGGATCTCAATGGAAGGTAATACAATAAAGGAAATTGAACGGCATGTTAAATGTGTATGGCAGGCATTTGGCAAGCTAACTATAATTTGCAAGAACAACTTTGATCAGTGTGTGCTGCCTGCTCTCACATATGCCAGTGAAATGTGGACACTAATCTCACAATTGATACAAAGGCTACAAGTGACACAAAGAGCCATGGAAAGATTCAGGCTCAGCATTACAAGACAAGACAGAAAGTCCTGGACATGGATTAGAGAACAAACAAAAGTCTATGAAATCATCAAGAGAGTTAAAGAACTGAAATGGAAATGAGCTAGTCAATTTGGCAAGAAGAACTGACAGCAGGTGGACCAAGGCAATCATAGAATGGGTTTCACTTGATAAAAAGTGTCCACGAAAGAGACCTACAACAAGATCGATGAAACCAGCAAGTAATGGGGGTTCAATTAGTAAAAGAAAGCTTAGGACCATATTGGTTGGTCCTAAGAGGCCTTCATCCTGCAGTGGATAGACAATAGTTAAAATGATGATGATGACATACCATGTAAATCAGTTAACCAGATTCTTTTCAGATATCCACTAAAAATGAGATGATGGGTTTACACACTTCACTGAGCAATAGGAAATTATGTGTGTATAAGAATACCAAAACTAGATTAATTCCGTTAATTAAACCTAGCAGAAGGACAAGATGGTACATAGTATCATTGACCTATTATGATGCAGCTTGGGGAACAAAAGTATGAATAAGCAGATGAAATGATGATCAGGGCCCTCTATCTCAAAAGAGGGCTTAAGAACCCCCCCCTCCCCAGCCACAATGTGATAATTCTATTTTTGCTCAAGTACTCTACAGTAGTTTCGGGAAACTTATCCAAAAAGCCCTGATCAGAGAAAATAATGGTTCTCATAAAAAGAAGAGGCTCACAATTGGTTCCCCAAACCTGTCGTATTCAGAAATGCTTCTTTTAAAATCTTCAGTAAGCAGGGGTAGTTCTCAACATGGTGATTCATTCAGGCTGCAAGGCCGTATGTTTCTTTGCAAATAATTTCATTTTTTAAGTACTTGACTGTCTTACGAAGAAGTATAGGTACTTCATTCAAATTCAACCTAATGGATCCCCCCCCAGTGTGTTGTTTTAGTTAACCAATAGGACAGTTCAGAACCAAAACTGGGGGCTGCAGGGATGAGTTCTACATACTTTTGGTTTCATCCTCTATCTTCCTTATCCCTTGCCTTTACATCTCGACCAGGGGTGTCAAACTCATGTTGTCTTGGCGGCATTATGTGATGTATTGGGACTTCCCCCCTTCGCTAAACCGGATATGGGCGTGGCCAGCATGTGACGTATCCGGCCCGTGGGCCGGGAGTTTGACAGCCCTGCTCTAGACACTTCCTCGCCCAAAACTATCTCATTATTTCAAATTCTCTATTCACTCTATTCACAGTATCTGCTCAACATTCATGATTATTTCTTTAAACTATAGCCCTGCTTAACAAAACTTTTAAAGTATTATTTAAATTTATAAATCTGATTTTAATCCTATTTAATTACATTTAATTTAATCAATAATCTCAGTTATTCTACCCATCAACTTCATTCATTGCACTATTGCTACAAGTTGCAATATAGTCTGACATTTTTGGCCCCTGAAAAATAATCTGACAAGGAGAAAAATATTTCAGCACCAGCTATTTCTTTGGTTCCATACAGTTTAATATCTCTTTAACTTTTTTCTTTCTCCTAATCAAACAAATAACATAGACAAGCAGCAGACCTCTGTCAGTACTGTCAGTACATTTATCTAACTAAAATCATGTATCTCTTTTAACATTAAAAAAAACCAGATGAGCATCTTTTTGAAACGGGCGTGTAAAAATTAGGGAGTCTTCTCAGTTTTTTAGTGGTTTCATCTAAACGTTCTTGGATTGCCTCCAACAAACAAGACATAGTTAAATCTTTGCCAATAGTGAAATTTTCTTTGATTTGGCAATGTGAAGTTAATATAAAAAAGATGTATAAGGGGAGACATACTCATGTCCAATTCCCATCATCTGAATTGTTTTCTTTTGATCTTTCAATTTGCTCTTTTTTCAAACAAAAACCAGCTAAGGCATTCTAATATTGCTGATGGTTTCTTTCAAAAGGGTATTCAAATCTTGAAGGACAAGAGCACAAAAGAAATAAAGGCATTGTGACACATACATTTTGTTGTTGTTGTTGTTAGGTATGCTGTTGAGAAATAATTACAGTGAATTCAGAAAGTATTCAGACCCCTTTCACTTTTGTCAATTTTGTTATGCTGCAACCTGATTCTACAGTTGTTGAAATTCATTTTTTCCTCATTAATTTATACTCAGTAACCCCATAATGACAAAGTGAAAAGAGAATTTTAGAAATGTCTGTAAATTTATTAAAAATAAAAAGCTGAAATATCACATTGGCACACATATTCAGACCCTTTGCAACAACACTTGAAATTTAGCTCAGGTTCCTCCCCTTCCTCTTGATCGTTGGTGACATGTTTCTACACCTTGACTGGAGTCGACCTATGGTAAATTAAATTGATTGGATGTGATTTGGAAAGGCACACACCTCTGTATAGAAGGCCTCACAGCTGACAATGTATACTGTGGCAGAGCAAAAGCCATGAGGTCAAAGGAACTGCCTGTAGAGCTCAGAGACAGGATTATTGCAAGGCATAGATCTGGGGAAGGCTACAATAAAATTTCTGTTGCACTGAAGGTTTCTAAGACTACAGTGGCCTCCATAATTCTCAAATGCAAGAAGTCTGGCACAACCAGGACTCTTCCAAGAGCTGGTTGCCTAGTCAAACTGAGCAATTGGGGGAGAAGGGCCTTAGTAAGAGAGGTGACCAAGAACCCAATGATCACTCTGACTGAGCTCCAGAGATCCTGTGTGAAGATGGGACAGAGTTCCAGAACAACCATCACTGCAGCCCTCCAGTGATCTGGGCTTTATGGTAGATGGAAGGAAGCCAAATAGATGGAAGTCTTTTCTCAGTGCAAAACACATGAAAGCTCACTTGGAGTTTGCAAAAAAGCACCTGAACGACTCTCAGACTGTGAGGAATACGATTCTCTGGTCTGATGAAACCAAGATTGAACTGTTTGGCCTCAATTCTAAATGTTGTATCTGGAGGAAACCAGGCACCACTCATCACCTACCCAATATAATCCTAAGATATTGGCAGCATCCCAATGGTGGGGGTGTTTTTCAGCAGCAGGGACTGGGAGACTGGTCAGGGTTGAGGAAAAGCTGAATGGAGCAAAGTACAGGGGTATCTTCAATGAAAACCTGTTCCACAGTGCTCAGGACCTCAGACTGGGCCAAAGGTTCACTTTCCAACATGACAACAATCCTAAGCACATAGCCAAGACAACACCAGAGTGGTTTAAGGACAACTGTGTGAATGTCCTAGAGTGGCCCAGCCACAGCCCTGACTTGAACCTTATTAAACATCTCTGAAGGGACGTGAAAATGGCTGTCCATTGATAGTCGCCATCCAACCTGACTGAGCTCGAGAGGATTTGCAAGGAAGAATGGGAGCAAGTCCCCCAATCCTGATGTGCAAAGCTTGTCGCGTCATACCCAAGAGGACTTGAGGCTGTAATTGCTGCCAAAGCTGTTTCAACAAAGTACGGAGTGAAGGGTCTGAATACTTATGCCAATGTGATATTTCAGTTTTTTCTTTTTAATAAATGTATAGACATTTCTAAAATTCTGTTTTCACTTTGTCACTATAGGTTACTGAGTGTAGATTAATGAGAAAAAAAATTGAATTTCAACAACTGTAGAATCAGGTTGCAGCATAACAAAACTGACAAAAGTGAAGGGGGTCTGAATACTTTCTGAATGCATTGTAAATTTCCATCAGTTGATGATGGTGCTAATTCATCTGCAGCTTCATTTGACTTACCTTAAAAAGAAATTTAACTTTCAACTGACTTATTCACTGGGTTGACAGAATACATGTAATACACCATGCTCACAAAAATGAGAAACTGACAAAGTGGTTCTCACATTACTATATGTATACTGTGTTTCTAGAATACCACTGCTGTAGATACAGATAGAATAATCTATTTTGTTGAACTTTCCAAGACTGTTATTGTTAAATATAAAAAATACTTAATATTTTACGAATGATCATGGCACAGCAGAAAGTTATGTATCTAATTATGACCTGCCATGATTCCTCTTGCACATTTTTGAACATTTCCCTTAAGTGTTGCATCTCACATTCAGAAATTAATCAACTTTGCCATTTCAGCAGCTGATTTTTTTAAAAAAACAACAACAAAAACCAAATTACTGTTTTCTAAAGCTTCTATTTGATATTGCATTTTCAGGCACAAGTGATCAGTGTCTTCAACTTAGCAGCAATTTAAGCCAGACAGATATTGAATAAATGTTTCTACATGTAACATGTCTTTTAACAGAGCTAGTCAATAAATAGCAGAATAATAATGATTGGTTGGAAAGACATCAAAGAAAGTCAAAACTGTATTTTCTGCTTAGCTATGTTGCTCAGAAAGGCTGAAAACTACTTTTTAAAAAGAATAATTGACTATTAGAAGTTTGGTAAAGAATACTGAAGTCAGAACTAAAGCTAATTAGGGCCATCAGCTTCAATTTGTGTTAGAACTTTATTTTATTTTAGAACTGAAATACTAAGGACTGGCTTTGTATTTTTTTTTTTTTACTAAACACGTATTTATGCTTAGTTGCATAGAAAACAAGTGTACATTCCACACAATTATATGGAAGTTAAGTGACAATTCTGCCAAAGATAAGCTCTTCCAGATAAATTCATGGTCTAATGAATACCATATATTTGCAAACTGAGGTAAATGGCATGTTATATTTTATCGAACGATTTGCAGTCACATTACTGATACACGGGAAGTTTGATTCTGTGGAGTAATTTATCTTATAATAAATGCCAGCAAATAATTATCCTTTTTAGTCTGGCCTTGAAGAATCGGCCCTCCTGTACCTCCCTTTTCTATCTCTCCTCTGCCTTTTTCTAAGGGTATATATCTGTATGTATGTTGGAAGGTATGTGAATGTGGAGGGAGAGGGATTCTGAGCCTGCGGGTTTTGACTGCATCTTGTTAAATTGTTGCAAGGCACTTGGGAGAAAACAATTACCCCTCAAATATGATAAAATGCAGGAAATGGAGCATAATATGCTAAATAGGACTGGTAAAAGTATTCACTACAATTTTAATCCAACCTTTCTGCCTTTATGGCAATCCATAATGAAATACAAAATGGAAGAAATAAAGCAAGCACCCTTATCTTACCAGAGCTGTTGTGTGTAAGAGGCTGATTTGTAAGAAGGGTTGCTATACTTGGGTCTCCCTAGAATTATTTTTCCTTCTGTTCAATTATGACTTATTCTTGGAGAATGCCTTCACAATCTCTGCAGCTTTCTTGGCAAGATGGTTCAGAAATGGTTTGTCATTGCTTGCTTTCTAGAGCTGTGTGTGTGTGACTGGGGCCAAAGCTGGCTTTGTGCCTAAGGCAAGACTAGAACTCACGATCTCCCGATTTCTAGCCTGATGCTTTAACTACTACACCAAAAATGGCTCTTCCACTTAGAATAGTTTACAAAATAAAAGTGGGCTGGGAGGGAGAAAAATTGCCTAATATTTAGGTTTTAGCTACCATAATGATTATGAAAACAAATTATGTTTCCTCTAAAATGACGTAAGCATATTGGTATCTCACATACTGTACATTCTTTTTGTAGCATGAGCAACCCTGGCTTTAATTCATCACAGTTCCAAGCCAAATTATCAGGAATGCTGTTCTGAGACATGCTTTTTTCTCCTGATCCTCAAAACATACTGAATTGTATTTTTTCTCTCTCTTTTAGCAGCATTTGATTTAAATGCTAAACATTAATTTTAAATGAATATTTATTCCCCAACTAGGAATTCTGGAAATGTGTCTATTATTCCAGCTGCTCCTAAGTTACAGGAAGACAGTCCATAAACTATTTTATTTATTTATTTATTAAATACTATTTATAAGCCGCCCCATTCCCGAAGGACTCTGGGCGGCGTACAACATATATCTATATATATAAAGCAGAGGTTGTAAGTTTGTATGCGCTCTATAGAAAACTTTATTTCAAGCTGGAGATTCCTGAATTTTCCCCTACAGGTAGTTTTCCACACGGAGAAGGTCCCTGTCGGGGTCC
>JANHJO010002172.1:40797-54010 GCA_032468235.1 Pseudoxyrhopus heterurus | reverse complement strand
GAAATAACTGCTAAAGTTGTTCTAAATTTGATTTCTCTACTTTTAAACCAAGGCCTTTAAAATAAAATGAATATGAAATGTGACTGCGTAAGTACAACTAATCTGTGATGCCTGGAAATATCCATACCATTTTAATATAAAAATGGTCATATTGAAAAAATCTTAATGAGATTGAATGAATTCAGGATCTAAGTTAAGACCGAGCTTTAAGCTTAGGAACAGACATACATTGTTACACCCACTTTCAACACTCAGAATTGCAAGCTAGAAGCAAATGACTTTCCAAAAAACAAGACAGATATCACGACTTCCTACATGTTTTCTATTAATTTGAGGACAAAATTTTAATGAAAGTTCAAGAGTAGGTAACTATGTATTTTCACCGTAATTATTTTAAATTAATGTCAGAAATCGAATTTGATTTTATAGGAGGCCAATAACTGTGCACTGCTGAGCAATACTATGAAAATTAAAATTGATGGATAAAAATTAATGAACCAAATAATACATACGCCTCAAGCAAAATTAAATCACCAACTTCTAACAACTATGATTTATTCATCAATTCTGATATTAAGAGTTAAAAATGCACAATGTGCCACCAAAAGCTTCTATAGTTACAAAGATAAGGAATGCTCTTCCTAGATATTTGATCACCAAAGCTTAGCAGAGACTTGTACTCCTCTACCCTTCTCATGTGTACACAGAGACGTGCTTTGCCACGGAAAGACATCTGAACTCCCAGGAGAGTATTAGAAAGGGATATAAGAGACTGTGCTATATACAGATCTTTTCGGTCTCTCATTATAGCTTGGACTTTCATTAAGGAACAATACTAGGTAACAGAGGCCTCTGCTACATCTTAAAATGATTGCTACATCCACAAAGGAGAATCTTGCCTCAAGCAGTGAGTTGTTTAAGATTCATGTAGACAATTCAAAGAGAACAAGAGTTTTTAGAGCAAGGCTGTATCTGCAACATTTAACAGAACAAGCTTGACGAATGACTGTTTCTTTTTAAAAATTAATTTTGCTACAGATTAATCTTTCAAGTAAACTGAAACCTTTACCTATCAAAAGAACTAAACAGAAGCAAAAAGTACTCTGTTAACATGCCCTAGCTTCTCATATTTCATCCTAAGCCGGCAGAATATTCCCTTATTCAGCTTTGAAATATTTCAGAAGTATTAAACTGTTCAGGATTACAACACAAACTTTTGCCTACTATCAACTTTTCAATTTTTCTGCAGGCAGGCAAGATGCCAGCTCTTGTTTGTCTAACTTGGTTAGTTGCAGCTGTCTATTGCTACGTTCTATAGAGTTTGATACCGAGACCAAGGAGCATAATTTCAAGCGGAAAGATCACGAATTGAAAATATTCTTAGTGATTTTGTTCCAAACATTTTTTAAAGTTGGACATCTCTGGGTAAAAGACATCAATTAAAACTACATATTTGAGATATGTTAACCAAACTAATCAAACTTGTAGTTCAATAGAAAAAAAAGAAGAATTATGAGGCCCCAAATTGTTGGGGGCAATTATGCTGACTCTGTACACCGCTTAGAGAGGGCTGTAAAGCGGTATATAAGTCTAAATGCTATCGCTATTAACTACTGCTGGAACAAGTTATGGAGGAAGAAGTTATGTGTCAAAGACAGCCATCCAAGAATAAATTAAAACTCATATATTCTTGTTTGTAGGAAAGTCACACAATGCAGCTCATGCTTTTAGTACAAAAGTTAAGAGATTAAATTTGCAGTGCTTAGTGTTTTGGCTGACCTGGGATGGTGGTGGTGGTGCTAGAGCTACTGTCATCCACGGGCCCAAAGAAATCAAGGTTCAGAAGAGTGGAACCTCCACTAGCTTGAAATTCAGTGACCATGTTGGTAGGCAGCCATACAGAAGGTAAGCCAAGGGAGGGGTTTATGTGTAAAAAGGGGGTAAGACACACACTTGAACATGCCAGTTATAATTAGTACTTATTACATCATTTTATAAAAAAATATAATAGTGCTTACAAGATTAGTTTTGCAGTTTCTATAGCTGTTAACAAATCAATGTACATTGTCATGTACAAATGCAGCAGAGATTCCAATACTAGTAATTTAAAAGCTAGCCCACATTTTCAGAACAACCGACAGAACCAGAGAGAATCAGAAGAGTATGTCCAATTAAAGGGAAACAATTTTGCAAGTTCAAAGCTACTCTTCTACATGAAAAAAGATACTGCTGCATAAAATTAGTACGCGTTGTAGTAAATGCGCATAACTTTACCATTTTAAATTGAACTGTGCAGGGTGAATGAATAATGTGTTGTCTATAAAAACAACAGCAAGGACTGTATGCTCTCATTTATTGTTTTGATATTTTGTTGTGCATTGTTACTTTCTTCCCTGTGATAATAGCTCATTATATATTGCCCCAGGTGCTTGGCAGGCATAGAATGATTTATCAATTTAATAAATATAGCAAAGCAATATATAGGAATATTGGTAGTAGCCGTTCTCATTACAACCAACTCCTTGGTGTCAAGTTACATTGTTCCCCTTTAATATTGAAACAGAAAAATCAGAAATACATTTTAAAGAAATTTTTAAAGGAAAGCATGATGAATTGACTGAAGTAGTAAGACACCAGACAACAGCAAGAGAGTCCATCCAGGCTTTCCTTCAGCACCTTCATATGAAATCACAAAACCGTAACATCCCCAAACACTGTTTAGCAATGTTTTCAGTTCACCGACATGTATGACTGAACTGTAACAGAATAGATGCCATGTTTACTAAATCTTATTTAATTTATCAGATGTATTCAATGTACATATTTTTACATTTTGAAGCTTTGTTCTTATTTTTGGCACTTAACTAGAGAAAATCATGACAATACAGTTTGAAGCCATTAACAAAAAGATTTACTCTAGTAAAATTTCACAATGAACAAAACTTAAAGTGGGCTAGCATTTTATCATATACAATATTTGTACATGGTTGAAAAGTAGCTTTTAAAAAGTAAATGTTTTACAAACAGATTTTGATAAAAAAAAAACTTGGAAGCAATTATTACACATGTGATTTTGCTATTTAGAACTATAAAGAAGCCTAAATAGGCAACAGTCTGTTGAGATGAAAGCTATAAACTAAGTATAAATAATCTAATTACTCCAGACTTATGTTCTATTAATACAATATTACACAGCGATGTGTATGTAACACAAGTTGAGCAAAAATATGTCTTACCTTGCTCTTAAAACACTACAGACTGCTTTAAATTGGGCATAGTTAAACAGAAAGAAAGCCTGAATTTCCAAAGCTAAGAAAATATATGTTTAAGCTATCAGCAGAGAGACGTTTGTCTGAACTTTGTAGCTTTCTTAACTCTAGCTCTGGTGCTAGAGGCTCTACGGAGAGACGTACCATCTAAAGGGTTAGTAAGGCCACTGCTACTCCAGTCAAACTGGACAGGTGGTAGAGATTCCTAGAGTTGAAAAGTCAGAAATCAGATTTTATAGTTAGGTCATAGTATAATAAAATGTCTTATGTGCTCTTGTGCATGCAAGCAAAAAGGCTACCATTGAAAAGACAAAAGATAGACTCAAGGCACAATGCTAAAATGTTCAAAATGAAATCCTTAAAAATGCATTTCATGTAACCCATGAAAAGGTATAATTATTTCCTAGTACTGGGGGGTCTGGATATGTCTGATGGACATACGTATTTAGAAATTACAATATGATAATATTCCAGACAGGGATATTGCTCTGGCACAACAGGCAAGAGAAGCAGAACAGTAACAGCAAAATACAATTTTATAATTCTTCAGTTTTGAAAATACAAAGGGACAACAGCAATGTATTTAATGTAGTACCGTATATTTAATCAATGGACAAAAATGAATCACTATAACTCTCTAAACAATTATAGTAAAGTCATAATTATTTAATAATAAAAACATTGAATTGCACTAAAAAGCAAAATCTTACAAAGCAGACTTAAGTTTCAAAATGGTTAGTACACATAGCTAGGGTATTAAGTATGATGATAAATTACAATGAAGAAAATAACAAAAAAATATGAAAACTATTACTACCTAAATTTCTAATTTTGAAGCACAAGACAAAGGAACAAATTGCACACTAATAATTAGAATTGCATATTGCATTTTTTAAAAGGTCCAGATATTACTATTCAAAGAACAAAAGGACTACTTTCATTTGTAAAAGAATCAAGGATCCAGCAGTAACTTCCTACTAAAGAAAGGACAAGGGACTTTTTCTGCTTACACCTTTCCTTTGTACTCCACAGTGCCATGCTACTCTAAAAAATTCCGCAGAACCATAGCAACATTTACAGGACAATGCTGAAAAAGGGGGAGTTAACAAAAATCAACATTTTCTAAAATAAACACAATTCTGAACAGAAATCCTGACCCTAACCCTAAACTAAATGTCACAAAGAATCTCTAGATTCTAAGTTTACTCTGACAAGCAAAGAGAATAAAACAATTGCATTGTCCTTTTAGAGCAGAGATAGCCAAACTTGGCAACTTTAAGACTTGTGGACCAATTCCCAGAATTCCTCAGCTAGCCACAAGCCTTAATATCTCCAAGTTTGCAGACCCCTGCTTTAGAGCTTCATGATGCTTAAATGGAAACAAGCAAATGCAAATCCCTTTATTCTTTATTACTAATGTATATTTTATCTCTTTGTACAGATGTTGCCCTATCCATCTGATACTTCTGTTTAGCATATTCATTCTGAACTTTATCTCTTTCTTGCAAAAAGGCATAAATGCAAAGCAAGAGCAAAGCGTGTCAACAATTTCACTGAATCTTCTTTAACTAAAATTAAAGCTTGCAAAACTGCACAATGTAAGTACTGAATGCATAGTGTATCAGGAAGCAATTTAGGATTTTACTTAGTATTTTTATATAACTTAAATTATGACAGAATGCTTAATTTTAATTTATTCAAATTGTTTACTAATAGAATCAACTAATTATATTTATTCAGTCAATGACTTGCAAAAATTACAAAACATTAAATGCTCAATTCCTTAACTCTGTGAACATGTCCCAGCATGATATTGCAACACTTTTAACCTACTCAGTGGAAAGGAGCACAATGTCATAGCACTGCTTTGTCTATATTCACATATCTCTAAGAACTGGTGATGATTAGGACAATCCCCATATCTGAGATGATCAGCACTGGAACAGAATTACCATCATTTATTACAAAAACTTTATTTACAGCAGGGTTTGAATCAAGTAGCTCAAGATATTGTTGCTTTTACCCAAAGTGAAATGTCAGAAATGCCAAAAAGTGCTACTTCTTCAATTATTATCATAATTTTGAATTGAAAGGAAATATAAGATAGCAGTACCTCATTAAGCTATCTTCTGGCCAAGCCTGAACTGTGTGATTCAAAACGTACATGTACTTTACAAAGAAACTCATCTAATCACTTTTTTATTTGAAATATATTTCTATCTGAATATATAATTTGTTTTAAGAATTTTGTTTTGTTTAGATAAAAAATAAATATCTACTACTTTTTCGTTACATTTTGTTCATATTCTCAAGATTTCAATATTAGTTGAACATTTTCCCTGAATTACACCCAAATCAAAATACAAGTAGTCTTCAACTTACAACCATTTATTTAACGAAGGCTTAAGGTTATGACAGCACTGAAGAAAGTGATTTATGATCCACCCTTAAAAATATGACTATCACACCCTTTCTGCAGTCACATAATTGTGATCTGGGTGCTTGGCAGCCTGCTCACATTTACGATGGTTGCAATGTCCTGCAGTCACATGATCACTATTTGCAACCTCCCAACAAGCAAAATCAATGGGCAAAGTCAGATTTGCTTAACAACCACATGATTCACTTAATGACCACAGTAAAAATGGTTATAAAATCAGGTCTAGTCACACGATGACTGGCTTAACCATCACAATGCTTGATGATCAAAATTCCAGTGCCAACTATGGATATAAGTCGAGGACTACTTGTAATCATATATAATGATTCTTTATCATTGATAATGATTCTTTATCATTGATAATCTTTATCAAAATGCTATTTTAAAAATTAAGCAAAAATAGCCATTCTATCACTTCCATCAACAGTAGAATTTCTTTTATTTGTGTATTAAATTTATATGCTGCTCCTCTCACTGATAAGGTGACTTTTTTCAAAATCAAAAGTGGATATATAAGTTTAAATAAAATGTTAATATAATAGGAAAAGCATAATTAAAGCTTTGTATGTTTTTTTTATAAGAGTTTAGAAATTTTAACACAGAAAAGAGCAATATGAACAAGCCCCAAGCTATTTGTTAAACCACTGTTATTTGTTAGAAGTATAACTGTTCAGTTATGTATTATTGTTAAAAAATAGACAACTGTTAAGATAAGAATAGACTCCCGCAGTCTAATACAGAGATTGTTCTTTTCTCTGGCGAAAAAAGACTTTGGAAACAGGCTTCACTCACACACACTGGGACAAAATTCATGTAGGAAAGAGTTGGGGAGGTGACACATGAGCTTAGATAACATTAGAAATTGGAATTATAGAATATGCAACATCCAAATTATGTTAGAGGTTTCTTTGACCAATGGGCCTGTCATTTTACCTCACCATTGGTCCTTTCTATCTATCCAATCTGAAGGGTTTCCCAAGTTTTAGTAATAGATTGGTAGATGTTCAACAGGAGGGACAATCAAGAAATAATTCATTCCCACTCACAGATGTTAAGCTGTTCCATCAGCAGATGAGTGCTAATGAATCTAGCTCTGAAAAATTCAGGAGCTTTCTCTGAGCATATGAAGATTTATATTTCCCAGGCAGATTGACAGAATTTTGGATATTGTCATTAAGAATGTATTGGTTGAACAGTAACCACTCTTATTCTTCCTTTTTTTTTTTTACCTGCAACTGATCAGGTGTACATATATTAATTTCTGGCGATATAGCAGAAGTCTGTCCTATTGAAGCTATTTTCTCTGCAGCAGAAATTGGTTTCATGGGTTCCTTCGTAGGCTCTAACATACCCTAGAAATGAACACAGTCAGTCAGTCAGTCAGTCAGTCAGTCAGTCAGTCAGTCAATCAAATCTTTATCACAGTCACAGGCAAAAATAAGAAGGGTAGGATACAATTAATAATTTTAAAAGGTAAAAAATATAATATAAAATAAAGTAAAAAGATTTTAAAAAGCATATACATACACCAACAGAATAATAAAAAACCCTATAAATACAAGGAAACAAAATGACCAACTAAATCTATCACAATATAAAACACTTATTGTGTTTTGTTATGAACACAAAACATACTATTTTAGTAACATTGAATAAACAAATACCAAGCATATTTTTTAAACAATGATGTCTGTCTAGTGTATCTACTATTGAGCATAGGGAAACCTTTACTTCTGGTTGAAAAGAAAAAGAAGACTAGCGCTGTTATATTTATTTTTATTGTTGCGTTCAAAATCATAGAAACATTTTTTACTTTTTAAAATGCAATTGTATAGTATGAAAATAAAGGTGGGGTTTTTTTTTGTTTAATTCTACTTCACGAAGAACTCATTGCACCCCATTGCATAAATATATTCAATTGGCATTTTGTATTTATATTTACATTACAGCATAACATTGCAATTTATGTGTGCTGCTGAATGATGGAGAGTGGGCATTTTCACATCCCTACCATTTTTACTCTGGACACCCCCCCACCCCCGTTTATGGCTTACCATCATTTGCCCTCAATATGAAAGGGACCTCAGAGTGTTTTCTCAGATGACCAATTAGTGCAGAAACAGAATCTACCCTCCACTCCACTCTTATTCATGTGTTAATTTAAACCATTGTTGTTATTGGAGAAGCACAAAAAGAGCTAAATGGTCCATCCCTAAGCTCTTGCAGAGCTCGCCTCTCAGCCCAAAAACTGGACTCCTTGTAGTATGTGATACAGCTGCTCTACAACTCTTATTATCAGTATCGTTAAAAGTACTGGTGCTCCTGTTTAAAATGATTTGGCTAAAGCTGGAATAGCAATTTTAACTTACCAAAGAGAATGATTTGTCATATCTTTATAGCTTTGGGATTAGCTCTAGCATTTCCTGGTTATTACTAAATAATTTTTCATCACATATGAATCAGGCAAGTTATGCAACTGATTTGTAATCTATTCCCAAAACATAAGTGAATATCAATTCAGACTAGAGATTTCCCATTTTGATCTGGAGGCAAAATGTAATTTGTAGCATTCAGAATTTGTTTAATTCAAGTAATACCTCAATCTGATTTTTTTCCTGAACTTGGGAAAAATGGAAGGATTTGGAATACTGTATGCAAAGGAGGACAGGGGCTGAATGAGCCTAAGCAATCAAAATGGCTTGTTTATGGCTCCTATTTTTCTTTAAGTATCTAAGAGTCATGGAAAAATTTAAGGGAAAGACCCACCTAATGATAGGTATATTTTCTACAATTAACTATTAGACGTTTGCAACCAAATGTTCTACAAAGTGGAACAAAGCTCGTGTCCCAGAGCAAATGGAATTCAAGAGCACTATTCCATACCTTACGCACAAAATAACTGATCCAAAAGTGCAACAGGATTTGTTGTCTAAATCTGATGCACCCAAAAAGCTCTCTTATGAATAGAGCTCCTAATAATTCCTCAATATCAGAACAGCTCCACTGCACATGAGGAAATGTGTAGGGAAGCAGAAGAATCTTACATTAAACGATACCATTCCCTCAGTACAATAATATCACAAGATACGGTATTCTAAACTGTGCTGATAAATTAAATTAAATGCTACTGTAGTTTGCCTAAAACTTAAATAACCGATACATGACTTGGAGGTTACACCAAAGGGCATTAGATTTTACTATTATGCAGATGCAACTGCACTGAGCTGTTGGAACTTACCAACCCTGCTGCATACATGGGAACTATGACGGGCTGCTTCTTATTACCTGTGAAGAGCTAAAACAAAAGACATTTCCATCTAATTAATCCAAGTTATTTGCAAACTTATTCAATTAGTTTCAAGAACCATTTTTCAAACAAGACCAACAGTTTTGTAGGTTTACTTATGAAATATACAGTATCACATAAAATTACTCTCAAAAGTTAAAAACTATATACTATTCTGCATTCCAGAAGAATGGAAGAATTTCTACCTTAACTGAAAACTCACAATGTTTCTTGTGTCGATTCCCAAAGAGCAGAGAAGCTTTTTGTTGCTATGGGAGCCACCCCACTGGTATCTCAGTCCATAAGCATCATGGATATCCTGAAGCTCTGCCCACACATCAAGTAGTTCCCTACAGAGCATGTTATAAGTCAAGAGAAACAGCAAAAAAGAAAAACACTGGCACTCAGCAGATTTAATTGCTTTCTTCTGCATTTTTAAATGACTGGCATATTAAAAAAAAGTACTGATTAAGATCCCACCCAAGCACTTAACCTCTAAGGAAATAACACTGACATTTACAGAACAATTATTCTTTTACCATACAATGAGAAAATGAGGATCACACCAAATAGATTGATGTCTACTTAGAAGATACTAGATATAATTAATACTTTTTTGTAAGTATAGGCAATACCCCACATACAAATTATCTGTATCTGCCCAACAGGTGAGTTTGTCTCAGAAAATATTCCCAAAAATGTACATTTCTTCGTCTCCATGTTTGGATGCCACTAAATATTCCATACCTTTCTGACAAGTTCTCCACTGTTCTCTCAGGTTTTCTGCCCACTTCTAACATGAGATTTAAAGGAGGAATTTCCTCTCTCATTTCAGAAACAAGTACAGGAGGAAAACAAGCCTTGAATATTCGTTCAAGACGATTTAGAAGCACAACCTGTATTAGGACAAAGAAAACCAAATGGATTCTAAAAACTATGCAAGTATCTTTTTTTAATTGCAGAAAAAAAATAATATGACGACTTTCAGATATAACTGTCTATACATAGTACCTAGGATTATCTGAGAAGGGAGAACATCAAACAGAAAAACTTCCTATAAGCAATGTGAACAGGAATTTACCTAGTTTTCTGTTATTCACAAACATACTGTATTTGACTGTATTGGTACTCCTCATTCAGTGACTCTTTGAAGTTACAACTGCGCTGAATGAGGGTACTTATGGCTGTTCCTTACAACTGTGGTTGTCACAGCATCCCTTGGTACAGGTTTGGAATTTGGCAACCAATTCACAATTATGATGGCCACAGCTTCCACTGGCCATGCGATCACCATTTATGTACTTTAACTGGCTTTTGACAAGTAAAATCAGTGAAGAAGCTGACAGATCATCACAAATGATGACCATGTGACTGTGGGACACTGCAACTACATGGGATTTACCTAATAATGGCAAATGGAACTGCTGCAACTGCTGTCATACGTTGACACAGTCATGTGAAGTTATGCTTTATGACCGCATCACTTAGCAATAAGGTTGCCTGTCCCAATTCTATTGCTAAGAAAGAACTACCTAGAATGGCCAGAATTTTCCAAGCAAGTGACATGTCTATTTATTTGTGAATAGCTGCAGTTGAGTTTTCAACTTGATCAATCCTAATCCTAGGGCCTGCAACCTTTCCATTGCAACTTACATGACTGTAGCTAATGATGATCTTTGCTGATCAGTGATTACCTTCCCTTGAGACATTATACCCTCTCAATATTTTTTGAATATACTGTATGTTCATGGATAAAACCTTTTATGTGAACTGTAAGGCATAGATGAGTATTGTATAAAATATGGAGATGGCTTTGAAGGAATTCAGCAATGGGTAGTAGGTTATTTAACCTATTTAGTTCTGAAAGATAGGAATGAGGGGGAAAAAAATCAAAATTGCTCTGGCTTGATTCTATTTGATATTGGGGGGGGGGGGAGAGATCTCTGCAAGTCTTTCAAGCTTTTGTTGTTATACAATGCATTTATATAATAGATCTTCAATAGTCTTCGTTGAGTTTATTTCATGGCCTGACCTATCTTAAAGGGATGACAAATATCTTGGGATCGTATGTATCCCTTCCCTGTGATTCAGGAACAGACCTCAAAGTGTCTTCTACAGTCACTGCTAAAAATCTCCAGCAAAAATTTACAATGAATTTCAGTTACAAACCTCTTTGAAACAGTGCAATATTCAGGATAATTTTCTGAAAAGGTTATGACTAATTAAAAATAAAAATAAATCAGGGCAGCATGTATTTTAAGTATGCAACACACATAGCCAAGACCTGGATATTATATTCCATTTTATGAAAAAATGGGGCAATGATGGTAAAATTATACCTGCTGTGCTATTCTGTACTGTCTACTTAGGCTTTTAGAGGCTTTTAAACATCTTAAAAGCATTTGGCTGGTCAGTGCTGGAGGCAGATTTTTTTAAAATGTATGTTTGAATCAACATTAATTCTTCTCCACCTTCTTCTGCTCTGCCAACTATTTCTTGACCACACTCACTTTCTGAGTAAAATCTGTGGAATAACGTAAATGCAACAATGCTATATGGCTGAGGTGCAGAGCTTGGAGTTGAAGCGAATTTAAGTGCCAAGGCTAAGTAATCCAGAACAGGCATGTTCAACAAAAAGAAAAAATGTTAGAATTTGATATTTTAATTTAACATGTAGCTAATATTATTAATTGCCAAGTAATTAATAATTTTCTATTCATATTCGAAATTACAACTTGCTAACAATTTTAAAAGAACCTAGATGACTGCTTCCAAGCGTTTCAGGGCCCTTGACCAACATAGGGCTCAAAGCAAGGCCTTTATTTTGCCCACATTATTTTGATTAATATTTATATTAATGTCAATCTACTCTTTCATCATGGCTTGAAAAGTAGACTGTATACTTAATTATGATCATTTAAAATTAAAATGATCATAATTTTTATGTTAAAAGTATGATCTACAGTATCCCTCTAAAAGCTTTGGGCATGGTCCTTAAAGCCCCTCAAAAATTGTCACAGAATTGTCATTTTTAATGTGAAAAGATAAACTATTAAATAAAAATAGGAAAATTCTTAGCGCTTACATGGAGAAATCATAGCTGATTCGGTGTTCTTATGGAGCAGTGCCTATGTGACCTGGAATTAGTGACTCTACCTTTGGTCCCCGTCATAGTCAGATCTGTCTGGTGGTGATCAGTTTCTCTAGAAATGTACACCCCCTGCAGGATCTATTAGGTCAGTCCGACCCTAGCGACTAATGGACCTAGATGGGTTTCAGAAGAAACTGGGGTTATAACTGCAGATGTGCTGCATAGTCCTGCCAAGATCTTAGTCACCACTTAGAATAGGAAGATGACTGAGGCTCTGGATAGAATTGCGCCCATGCGACCTCTTTCAACTCATAAACCTCTTTGTCTCCCATGGTATATGGAAGAACTGAGAGGGATGAAATGGATAAAGGGACGTCCGGAGGACTGCTGGAAGACAAGGGACAAACTCAATTGAACATGTATAAGAGATGCTATTAAAGCATACCTCATGAAATACTTCTCTGCGCCAATTGAGTCTGCAGATAATTGGCCAGTGACCCTCTTTAAGGTGAATCACTTCCTCCTAGGGAAGGAGGATACAGAGATTCACCTGAAGAGGTGAATGGCAGAGCTTTTAATATACTGGAAAAGTTCTTAAAAATTCAGGGAAATATTGAAAGATGTATCTGCTTTGAAAGCAGCTCATTTTGAATTGTATAGCACAGCCAAACATCAGGAGCTGACCACAGGAAATGGTTTGTGACATTTTGTATTATGTCATGTTTTACAATAATTATGTCGTTAAATATTTTATAAAATTTTATAAAATTTGCTGAATTTCATAATAGTCAGGGGTTCTGGATTTTTGATGCACTTGTAAGTTAGCCCGTTTGAGCTACCTTGGTTCAAAAGCTGTTTTGCCCAGTTAAAAGTTACACATAGACAAACACGAGAGTTTTAGTAGTACATACATGGAGGACCCAAAAAGAGCTTTTGTTTGTACGTGTTATATTTGTGGCTATTTCTATATGAAAAATGATGCAAGAGCCTTCAGTGGTGCAGCAGTTAAGAACGCTGTACTTAAGTAATTAAGTATTCAACTCCCAGCTGCCTGTAATTTAGCAGTTCGAATCCCACCAGGCTCAAGGTCGACTCAACCTTCCATCCTTCCGAGGTAGGTAAAATGA
>JANHJO010002172.1:10986-25057 GCA_032468235.1 Pseudoxyrhopus heterurus | reverse complement strand
AGTTTCATGGGTTTTTTTTGCATGAAAAACTGACAAGCTCTAACATCAGATTAAACGACAAGGTTCCATCTTTATTCGGTATCTAAATAAACTGCGCTTTATAGCTTTTCTCTTGTGAACTGCAGTAGGATCATCCCTGAGGAGATTCCAGCAGTAATTTGTATGTCAGAAGGGATCAGATATGCATAAAAAAAATCTCATTCAGGTTAGTTTACATTCCCTAAGCTTGTAATGTGCTCCACATAAACATGGGTGGAAAAAAATTATTTATTATCAGTAATTGTCTGGAAAAAAGAGACAGGAATTACAAGATAATGAAACAAACCTTGTCTTACAACTAAGTCCATCAGATAAATGAGAGCTAGAAACCTCCAAGGAATACTTTATTGATCAAAACATTTTAAAAGTTCAGCAATGTGGAGATGCAATGTACTAGGCATAGACTATGGGTGAGTAACAGGAAAGTAACTAGCCATAAAACTATATAAGAGTAACAGGAAAGTAGGAGAACTCAAAAGGGAGAACTGGAAGCTCAGTTCAAAGCAAGCAAGAGTGAAAGGGGAAGGAAGTAGAGGCTGAAGTGGCCCAAGATACAACATACAAACAAACATACATTTGCACACACACAAAAACTGTCCCAGTTAAAGTCGATTTCCTTCTTCTTCCAAAGATACCAGAAGGAGGCCTAAACTAGAGATGTGGCCTTGATCCTCATCACATTATACAGACACAGGCAGTAGTAGCTTTTCAGGTTGGGAAGGGAGTATTGAAGTCCATGGTGCTTAGGTACACCAGCCAATTTTGCAGTGAAGGTATTTTCTGTGGGGGCTGCAAGAAAAAAGAGGTTCAGAAGTTGGGGTGAAGAATAAAAGAACATCGGAAATCCTAAAACTGAAGTTTTATATCTGGACACATGAATAAATGTTGTTGTTGTTGTTAGTTGCGAAGTCATGTCCGACCCATCACGACCCCATGGACAAGGTTCCTCCAGGCCTTCCTGTCCTCTACCATCCCCCGGAGTCCATTTAAGCTCACACCGACTGCTTCAGTGACTCCATCCAGCCACCTCATTCTCTGTCGTCCCATTCTTCTTTTGCCCTCAATCACTCTCAGCATTAGGCTCTTCTCCGGTGAGTCCTTCCATCTCATGACATGGCCAAAGTATTTGAGTTTCATCATCAGGATCTGGTGCTAACTGAGCTACGTCCAAATAGATAATGTTATTCATGGGTACCAAAGATATAGAAACTCAGAGCCTAGCATTGTTTGCATCCCACCGTTGTCTTGCTTCACATTCTTAATAGTATAAAGAAGTACAAAGTTGTACAAGAGATGCTGATTTTTGCTATCGTGTATTTATTCTCTCTCATCTCAATCTACTTCCAACATCTTTTTCTCCAAACTAAATCCATATGGAGTTGTACTATGAATACATTTCTTCTATTAGCATGGTCTGAAAATCCTTTTGGCTCACCGTGTGGCAGATGAGGCTATTACGGTTGTGTATTGTCCCCCAAGATGCAATGCCAATAGTGACAATCTCGCCTTTATAGGTGCTGCTCATAATAAAATCCTGTAGTGCTTCCCCTACTTGCTTCATCACACCAGTGTGAGAACCACCTGTGATGATCCAGGCACCTGTAGAACAAAGATCCCAAGGGTATAAAATAGACAAGATGCTTTATTTCTCTATTTTTTTTCCTCTGGGCCATGAGGAAATATTTTATTTATTTTTTAAGCAGAATATGTGTCTAAGTTGTTTTAGGTTAGGTCGGCAATTTTTGACCCTCTGCTGTGTATCTTTTTAAAAAAAAAACAATTCTAAACTTAACTCACAATTTGCACTTTAATTAATTATTGCATTTTGTGTGCTTTTAATTATGGTAGATTGTTTTGGGACCCCATCTGGGCTAAAAGCTAAAATAGTTCAGATAAAGAAATAAAACCTCAACATACCCTATTAGTTTTGGCCAGGGATTGCTTTACCTGTTGTTTGTACCACTTTGGTAAGCCCCTGACGGAAAATATCCTTCAGTCTCATCTTCATGCTGAAATTTTTAGCTCCTCCTGTCACTGATATTAAGAGGTTGGGTATATCAAGCCCCCAGTACTGTGTAATCAACTGGTAAAGTGTTTTTGGAGAAGTGCTGGAAGAGACTCGCACATACTACAAAAAAGAAATAAAACACAGCAGGAATATATTATCATTCCACATAATGGTCACTACGCAATCATGCCCAGAACCATCAGGGTGGGCTGCTACGGGTTTGCATGGGTTCGGGCGATCCTCAAGCTAAGGGTCTGCCCAGTTTGGCAAACCCATAAATCCCACCCCTGGCTGGCCCCACCCACCCCGCTCCACCACTCCCACCCCACCCTATTTCCGCCCCTCCCAGGAGTCTCCATGTGGCCCATTTTGGATCCTAAGTAAGTGCAGGGCCCATGCAGAGGCTCAGGGAGGGTGAAAAACAGGCCTCCCGGAAGTTCCGGAAGGCCAGAAACAGGCCCATTTCTGGCCTCCAGAGCCCAGGGAAGTCGTTTTAACCCTCCCAGAGGTTCGAGGAAAGCCTCCGGAGCCTGGGGAGGGGGGAAAAACAGGCCTCCCGGAAGTTCTGGAAGTCCAGCGAAAACTCCCCCCTCCCGCTGTGGTGCAGGAGGCCGACTAGGCCATGCCCACCATGGCCACGCCGACCCAGCAACCGGGCAGAGAACCTGTTGCTAAAATTTTTGGAGCCCACCCCTGTCTAAGACCCAAACTGAGCTATGTGGGATTTCTTATTCAAAATGGCTTGAGACTTGTGAATCAATGCAATATTTCAAACAGATACTGTATAAGGAATATTGATGCAATAGGAAACAATAGAGGAAATCTGAAAACTTTCTAGAGAAATCTATTCTATGCTTCCCTGGTCTCCTCATCAGAGACAACTCTTTACTTTCTACTTTCCCATTTCTCTGAGCAAGTCTAAATGAGGAGAGGATATTTCATTCTAATGGGATGACAGAGAGTTTATAGAACATGCTATTTAAAGATACAATCAAGGAGATTCTAGTTGGGATATGCAGTGCTTTACTGTAGATTTAAAGGAAAACAGTGAATTGGAACAAGCATTGGTGTGGACATAATATGTTTCAGTAACTCTTTAAAACAGGGTGTCCAACCTTGGCAACTTTATGACCTATGGACTTCAACTCCCAGAATTCTCCAGCCAGCATAAGCTGGCTGGGGAATTCTGGGAGTTGAAGTCTACAGCTCTTAAAGTTGCCAAGGTTGGGCACCCTTGCTTTAAAACAAAAGCACTTTCAATCACATGTTAACTCACCTTCCCAACCTTTTGCCCCAAGCCTATAAAACTAATGTCCCCAAAGGCATCTGTTGGCATTTCCTGGACATGTCTTCTGGGGTCCCATTCCTTCCCTTGGAACATGGCAGGTTTTATGGCTTCCTCTAAGTGCTCTTCCTTGAGATAGCCGCATTCACATGCCACTTTCCTGAACAAAAGCACAAGTAACTAAAAAAATACATATTGAAAGTGCTATAGTGACATAAACCACATAAAAGAGACATGGAGGTTAGAATAAAGGAGATTCCAATCACTAAAATAAACTTAAGCTGAATTTACTGCTGTATATAATACTGTGCTTATGTTGAATACATTTATACAAGCACTCCATGCCCACATGACAAATACAGAGCTCGACAAATACAAGGACGTATTTTCAAGTGTGCAAACAGTTGCAATATTTGCAAGCACAATCAGCACAAAATAGATTGTTAAAATTGTATATGAACAATTATTTTGAAATATCCAATGTGCTTATAACAATTTTAATTAGACAGCAAGAATAAAGATAGCAAGTGGCAAGCTGGTTGGGAATTCTGCAAGATGCAATTCACAACATCAGATTATGGAAAATTAACTACTGGAGTTCTCTAAATTCCCAATCATTACAAACGTAAACATTAGCACTACTCAATATGCCTATGCTAGGTTTATTTACTTGCATTTCAAGTGTTATTTGAATATTTTAGGGATATCAGTTTTATTTATTTATACACATTAGAGCAAGGGTGGGTTTCTACCGGTTCGCCCCAGTTCGCCCGAACCAGTTGTTAAGGTCGGGCGTTCGGTGCGAACCGGTTCTGTTGGTTTCTGCAACAATAGGAAAAAAAAATTTTTTTTGGCCCTCCCACTTATCCAGACGCTATAGGTACCTTTATTTCCCCTTGTTTCATGTGCGCGGAGCTCTTTGTATCAGCACAGCTGATTGGCGCCTTAGCGTGCCTCAGCTGTTTTCCCCTCGTTGGCTGGCACAGCAAGTTTTGTTTATACTTTAAATTAAGCACGAAGCGAACCGGTGATCACACCAGTTGAAACCCATTAGAGCCTCCTTTCTCATTTTTAAAAATAATACCAGATGATTTTTCTAAAATATTCCAGTGTCCTTAACCTTTTAATCATTTCCATTTGACTGAAAATAGTTTAGCATACTCCATCATGTTTTTCTCTGAAATTAAATTCATTAGCATCATTCCTTTGTAAAAAGAAGCAATAAGCTTTGCTGTCAACATCAAAAATATCAAAAGCTGCCTCCAATGATGTGTTTTGTAGTAATTTTCCACTTGCTGAAATATTATTGGGGTTGTCTGCAGTATCACAGCTTTCTAAGCTAATATGTTCCAACATTCCAGCCTTTATTCAGTCTAAACTTCCTGATAATTCTGATTGTCCTCTTTTGAAGTTCTCCTAGTGATAAAGTTAATCAGAGTAGTTTTCTTACCCAGAATCTGACAACTGTGAACTTTCAATAAAATAAACACATTCTTTTTTCTGAATGTTTTCAGGGATCCATAAGCGGAGATTTTCCTGTGGAGAGAACAGGGATCAAAAGATCAGTTCTTACTTAGAAAGCATAAAATCATTTTCCCAGAGCAAATTCATATTCTGTGCATAAAACATTAGCTTTTTGAGCAAAAACAATTCCAATATTATATGTAGTCAATTATTCTTTAAAAGATTAATGATTATCACATCTAAGGAGAGCAAGAAGCACGCAAAGTATAAACTTTATATGGCTAACTACAATATAATTTTATACTCTAGTCTAGTGGCAACAATGAATTTAATATCTCCTCTATTTTCTTTCCCCCCACATTCTTTTAAGGTCTGAATTTGTAATTTCCACCCCATAGTAGCTTGGCCCCCAAACAAACTATCATCTAACTCTTCCTTTTTCTTGAACTTGCCTTTTCATTTATGCTGGGAGAGAAGTGAGCCCTGCGCTTGCTTCTATTGGAAGGGCTGTTGCTTCTTCTGAAGTTGGACACCATGGTGATATCATAGTAACTCTCAAGGTCAAGAGGATAGCCTTCATCATGGTGGATCTTATTCAGCTCCGTTGGTATTTGCAGACTAGGCCCAGCCATGGCTACAATTTGTTAGATCAATCATCAAAGTTGTTCAAGTACATTTGGAAGACAAATTCTTGAAACTACCCTCTCAGACTTCATGGACTGCTGTATTCTGCCTAGATTTCATAAAACACCAAAAAGACATGTGTTTCTTTTTTAAGTCCCAATTGAAGCCTCTCACAAAGACCTCATCTTTTAGCTTGAGAATTTGGGATATATTTGCCATATTTTTGTGTGTTCAGAGAATACTGTTTTTTAATGTCCCAGCAGGTCAACCTTGACCCCTAGTGATTATATGAATAAATCTCTGCAGTTTTCTTGGCAATATTCCTGGAAGTAGTTTGCCAGCACCTTCTTGCAAGGGTACTGGACACATATGTGGCTTTATTGCCCAAGGGTGAACTACCACTTACAGTCTCCTGGTTTCTAATTCTTAACCATTAGATCAAACTGACTCTGCTATAGAAAACTACAATAGCAATAGCAATAGCACTTAGACCTATATATCGCTTCACAGTGCTTTACAGCCCTCTCTAAGCAGTTTTACAGAGTCAGCATATTGCCCCCAACAATCTGGGTCCTCATTTTACCAATCTCAGAAGGATGGAAGGCTGAATCAACCTTGAGCCTGGTGGGATTCGAACTGCCAAATTGCAAGCAGCCGGCAGTCAGTAGAAATAGCATGCAGTACTGCATTCAAACCACTGCGCCACCATGGCTCTATATAACAACAACATATATATGTCACTAATACCTTTTGTATTTAGGTTGGATGGGTAGTCAGTGACTCTAAGACCAGAGAGAGTAGTAGTGTCATAAAAGTACAATAATTACTAGCTTCAAAGTCATCATGTGTGTTCTAGAAATAGATCATTAATTTGTGGAAGAAATAGGAAAAAAAAGTACAAACTGAAGCTATATATTCATTAGCACACTAATAAACAACCCAATGATGGTACATTTTATATGACCTCATTTTACTCTACATGATATTCTCATCTAGCTGACCAATACCTGTGAATAAACTGCCAAATTACATCAAAACGCCATGGGGTGTCAGGAAATGTATGAATGATGGTTTTATTCTGATTAGGAAAGCTTACCCTAAAGGTTACTCCAAATATTCAGGGTACATAAATACTGTATGTTTTGAAACCACTTTGAGCTACAGGAATAAATATGTGTTTAAGCCAATATAAGAAAAGAGTTCATTGAACACATTATATTTCTCAAGACCTTTTTTGGACAGAGTGAATTTGGCACCCTCATTTATCAGAAAACTAAACATCATATCAGATCTTTATTACAGTCATAGACTAGTATAAACTAAGCATAATTTTAGGCTCGTCAAGTTTCATTAAGCATGTCATTTTTTTTTTCATTATGTTCCCCCACTAGTTTGTTGTTGTTAGTTGCAAAGTTGTGTGCGACCCATCGCGACCCCATGGACAGCGTTCCTCCAGGCCTTCCTGTCCTCTACCATCCTCCGGAGTCCATTTAAGCTTGCACCGACTGCTTCAGTGACTCCATCCAGCCACCTCATTCTCTGTCGTCCCCTTCTTCTTTTGCCCTCAATCGCTCCCAGCATTAGGCTCTTCTCCAGTGAGTCCTTCCTTCTCATGAGGTGGCCGAAGTATTTAAGCTTCATCTTCAGGATCTAGCCTTCTAAAGAGCAGTATATTAACACTTGATTAATCTCTTGTAATAGTATATACACAGAAAGTTATTATGAACTAATGAAATAAATCTTGCAAAAGAAATTATGCAAAATATATAAAAGAATAAATCTTGCAAAAGAAATTATTACTACTGGTATTACAAGAAAGAGCAAAAATATGTTCTTCAGATCCAGCTGATGCTTGTAAACAATAATTTGCCATTTGGTAGAGAGAAATGTTTTCTGTCAAGCAAGGACAAAATCATGTTTAAAGTAATGATGGTTTTGTATTAGCATACTTTTTCCAGACAAAAAATCAATAGTAATTATTTCACTTAAGTTCAGAGGAAAACATATTTTAATTTGTAGGAACATCATATGCACCGCTCAAAATTATTTACCTTAAAGCCAAATACAATTTATTTCAAAAAGTTCCAGTATTGTGAACCTCATCCTTTCTGATAGGTTTGAAGTAGATCCACAGAAAAATATAAATATTGCTTAGTAAAGATAATAGTGCATTGCGGCATTTTAAACCCTTGAGCAAATCATTCTAAACTTTTTTAAAGGGATCAGTGGCTACAGGGAATCATAAGTGTAAGACAGTAAGGAAAGCAGGGGATCTCAATCTTTTAAGCTCTGACAGACTTCAGGGCATTCTACTACATGCATTACCATCTGGCCATACTGGGCTTACCTGGACAAGGCAGAGGGGATCATCCTAATTCATGTGACAAAAAGGTGTAAATGCCAATTATCTTCCCGCATAGACTACAGCATGACTTCTTTTTACCATAATTCCAATCTGACATCCAGCTATGGACAAATGTCCATGCTTGATTAAGATACTCCAGGAACCTGTCTCAGGAATCTTTTCCTTCTGTTAAAACTGGGCTTTGGCACAAATTTTGTTGAAATAGGTTGCCCTCATATTTTCAAGAAATAAGCAGACTGCCTTTTTCTTGTTGTTCAGACTTTTATATATCAAGGTTTATTTATTTATTTATTATATTTATATACCGCTTATCAGGGCTTTATAGCCCTCCCTAAGCAGTTTACAGAGTTTATATTGCATATTGCACCCAACAATCTGGGTCCTCATTTTACCTATCTCAGAAGGATGGAAGGCTGAGTCAACCTTGAGCCTGGTGAGATTCGAACTGCTAAATTGCAGGCAGCTGGTAGCTACATGCTAAGAACTAAGTACTAGCGCTCTAACAGCTGCGCCACCAAGGCTCTTCAAGGTTATTATAGATAGCAGTCTGGAATACCTTGTACAGTATGTTCCTCCTGTTGCAACTTCCATGACCACTGATCATGCTAGCATGGATGATAGGAAGCATATAAAATATACAACTAACCAAAATATCAAAATATTTAAAACAAAACAGACTAAAGGACAAAAGAGGGGCTCATAATCACCCAAGGTCTGCGAAAACAACCTGGTCTTCAATAGTTTCCTAAATGACATAAGGTTGGGAGCCGCACTAATTTCTAGGCAGAGATTATTTCAGAAAGCAGTAATTAGGACAAAATAGGTACATTTTTCTGCATCCCACAAGATTACATTCTTTAGTTAATGGGATCTGGAGAATAATAATAATAAAAAAGCAACCTGGTTCTAAATGTTAATAAAACAAAGGAGATCATTGTAGATTCTAGAAAGAGCCGGCATAGTCATACTCTACTCCACTCAATATCAAAAATGCAGCTGTAGAGATGGTCAACAGTGTTAAGTATTTGGGGGTGCTTAATCGCTAACAATCTGAACTGGTTTCTCCACATGTCATCCTTAGTGAAGCGAATGTAAATCAGTGTCTGCATTTCCTGTATCGGATGAGAAGAGCACAGCTTTCTCCTTCTCTCCTGGCCACTTTTTACAGAGGCACGATTGAGAGTGTTTGGAACTGCATCACTGTTTGGTTTGGTGGTAGAAGTGCCTCAGATAGAAGGTCTTTTACATTGTGCGAGTTTCCGCACAATTCCTACTGCACCGGTCAGCAAGGCTTAAATCTTGATTATTTCTGTGTTGTGTAATTCTATTGATTCATTAATGAGTTTGATGGTCTAGGAGTCCCAGGGGTCCCCAAACTTGGCAACTTTAAGACTTGTGGCCTGCAAATTCTGGGAGTTGAAGTCCACAAGTCTTAAAGTTGCCAAGTTTGGAGATCTCTGGTCTAGGAAATATTTTATATGGAGGCAGTGAAGTTTGGCTCTACAGAAAAGGCTCCTCCTCTGGCTGTTGTAGTTATTTGGTCCAGAACCTATGGAAATTGTGAGTTTATTGATATTTTTGTATGTATTTGTTTTGTAGTTTGCTTGGCGGTCATAGGAGTGATAATATTTCATTACGACATAGGTGACTTCTCTCTCCCTCTTATTTGATCAAACTGGCAAGAAGGGAATGTGGTTCGTGGGTATGTATAGAGTTGTTACCAGCCTTGGTATCTCTTGCTAGTCTTTTGTCCAAATACTGGATAGATCTAACCCTGGTTTCCAAAACTCAGCCACCACGTTTGGCTAGATGCTTCCACTTACAGGCATTATTTACAAACTGCACCATTTAAAATATGCCCCTAAACTCTAGCAAGAACTACCCATGAAAAAGACTCAAGTGATAAGAACAGCTCCACAATAAATCAAAATCCCACCTCTGTCCCATCTCAGCCTACACTATTTTTTTTTAAAAACCCTAATAATTCCTATTAGGAACTTGTTCACACGACTGTCTTCCAATATATCCAATTCATATGCAATCAAACATCAGCTACAGTTTTCTGCTGCCATAGCCGGAACACATATCATATCAAGAGTCTCTTTCTTGGGATGCACTGAAGATCTATTAACTCATCTCGAGTCCTTAAGTGATGACTGGCTCTGGTCCCAGTTTATGTTGTTTATTTTTATGTTTTAAACGTTTTGACTGCTTTTATTAGATTATGTAAGCAACTCAGAGTCTATCAGTGTGGACAGCCATAACAAATTTAAATAAATAATTTCTGATCCCCACAAATTCCTATGCAGTCTCTATTTTCTGAGAAGAACTGCAAAATACCAGCCTTGTTTCTAAGGTAATTGGTAACAGATTATAAATCCCTTAAGACTGCCTTTGCATGGTGTAGGAATAAGAGTGGAATAATTACAGCCAAGATAGATTCTCAAACCTATCTCAGAGATAAGACCAAAGACAGGGTGCCTGAATATGTACGTGCAAGTGGGTAAAGCCCACAATCATTTTTGCTTCAATGACTTTTTTTTAAATAAGATCCTTGCCCGAGTTCACTGTCACTGTAACTATCACTAAATCATAGTTAACATGTTTTAGATTTATGATTTACTCCCAGTAAAAACAACAAAAATTATCACATAACACATTAACCTGATGAATGATCCTAGCCAGTCACTATACCCCAAAGTAAAATGGATGTATACTAGTATGAACTATCACTTAGTGGTAACATCAACGTTCAGGAATCAGCAGGAGAACATTTAATCTCCCTGAAAAAAATTTATCTGATTAAATAACTCTTCTTCAACAAAAAGTGTGAAATGTGTAAATCAAAACTTACCAAGAAATGTTATTTTACCACTGTAGTTCATCTCAAGACATAGGCATCTTCTTGCGCTGTAAAGTGCAAAAGGACACGGCAAAACTGGAACACCTGCCCTTAGCAGTTAGTGTTTATTTTTTCATTCGCTGTAATTTTCTAGTCACACACATTGTGCTTTTTACACACAAGCTAAGCTGTTTGCAATTCCTCCCAATTTCGCATAAACACAGGTATACATGTCAGTCAGTTGCCCCAAAGAAGTTTTTTTTAAAGGCCATTGGACTTTCCTTGCTTTTGCCTGAAGATCTTTCACTTCTCATCTTCGGTTCTGCAAAACGTCTTCAAATGAAAACAAAGAAAGTCCAGTGGCCTTTTTTTAAAAAAAGCATCTTTGGGACAACCATGGCCTGGATGACTGAGAATTTCCATAGACATACCAGTCAGCTGAGAACAAGATGCCATGTCTCTGATGAAGTCCAAAGCATACTCTGTATTAAATCTGATCTCTTTCGGGGATCCAAGCATCTCTCCTTTAGGTACTCCTATTTTGGCGGGGATCTTTTTCACACCTCAGCAGCTATTTTGCACTTTGGGTTGAGGGGGGGATCTTTATTTGCTTCTCAACAGCTGCTTCTGTTCTGATATGAAAGAATGAGGCTCAATTTGGAGCAAATAAAAAAAGATTGATTTCTTATTTGTTGTCTATTTGGGAGGAGTTATCTTTTCGTAACCATGGATATCCGTCGGACTGGGATTGGAGCATTGGCACTTCATTTCACTGCCCAGGCAAAGGGGGCAGCAACTCCAGAGATTTTGCTGAAAGCTGCAGTACAAAGTGAGACCAAGAGACAGAAAAAGGCTGCAGGAGCGCACGTCAGTTCAAGCAAGACCAAGGAAAGCAGGACCCTCTTTCTGATGCCTTAGAAGGGAATTCACATCTTGCGTCAAGAGGTGCTCCAAATGTTCTGTAATAGCAGCATGGGGACCAGTTGCAGTGCTGCCTGCAACATGGGTTTGACCAACAGCAGCAGTCTAGCTGCGTGTCAAGAACAGGGCATTGAAACGTGGGGCCTTCCACCCTGCAACAAGCACCTCTGCCCAGTGGTGCCCACGTGCATTCTCATCCCAGTGACAGCTGTTTGCCTGGTCTTGCTGGTGCTGGGTGTAGGTGGCAATGTCTTGACTGTGATTGTTACAAGCTGTTCCCAAGAGCTACACAACACTACCAGTTTATATCTGGGCAGTTTGGCTGTCTCGGACCTGTTGGTGCTCCTCCTGGGTCTACCCATGGATCTGTACCGTTTGTGGCGCTTCCAGCCCTGGGTGCTGGGTAGTGTGCTGTGCCGTGTGTGGCACTGGTCAAGTGAGGCATGTGCCTACTGTTCCATCCTGCATCTGACAGCCCTGACAGCTGAGCGCTATCTGGCCATTTGCTTCCCACTGCGGGCTAAAGTTCTGGTGACCCAACAGCGGGTAAAAGCCCTTCTGGTAGTGCTCTGGGCTGTGGCACTGCTCTCTGCTGCACCTTATCTATTCCTTATGGGAGTCCAACATTCTGGCAACTTTTCCAGTGATGATGATTTCAGCCGTCATTGTGGCCCTACTTTGTATGCCAAACAGACAGGGCTGTTGGAGACAATGCTCTGGGTCACCACCAGCTACTTCATCCTCCCCTTCTTCTGTCTCTACATCCTCCATGGCTTGATTGCTAGGGAACTTCTGCGTGTTGGCAAAGCATCTCTTGGTGTGGCTTCATACCGGAACCATCAGCAAACAGTGCGCATGTTAGGTAAGTAAGTGGAGGGTATCTTAAAATGGGGGAGGAAACATTATCTTAGTGCCCCAATGTCCTGTCCATCCCTTACCTTCATCAAAGAAACTCCCCCAGCCCCATTATTTAGAATTAGGAAACCTTTGGATTCATAGCAGATTTCCATTGCTAGCAATTCTATAGCAGAGGTTGACAATCTAAAACCCTCCCAATCTACTACTATACCACTTATTAGAGCTCCAGAACTGATGGAAACCCAAAAGTCCTGGTGTATAATAAACAACTATGGAGATGCTCTGTGGAGTCCAAAAGTACTGAGTGAGGATGATCTAATTCCAAGTATATCCAGGGTTATCCTACAGAAGGTCTAGCTAATCCTTCTTGCATCTAATGAGCGTAAACAAGTAATCAGGGTTGCATAGCCCAGGGAGCTGTATGGCACTCCAGCCTCAAAATTTTATTTTTAAAAAAAATAAGGATGAACCCCTATCTTGAAGAAAATTTTGTTGCTCATACCCTCAAATGCAGACTTCTGTGGGGATGTAACACTTCCTCAGAATTTCAGAACACAGAAAGCTTTGGGCTCATGGGAATATTTCAGTTTTCAAAGTACAGGAGGTCCCAGAGCCAATTCCATTGAATGAGAGAGAACTCATACCTTTGTCATTATTTACATATATTGAAGTTGAGCATGGGGACCAAGCAAACATGCAAGTGATACTTTTAGTCTCATAAACTGCGTCTTGATCTACAGCCTGTGGCCAAAATCATTCTCATTGTTCTTCAGTTCCATTCCTCTCTAGACAGTTCTGGATTCAATCTTCCAGTCAGTCTCTTGAGTTCTGTACACTTCATGGTTATATTTCCATCGAATAGATTTTCCTCCTTCCTCTCTGTAGCCCTATCTGGAAATGTGATTTATGTCCAATTGTTTATATAGCCAGAAGTCAGTACAAAGTAGCCAGCAACTTTAAGTCTTTTAGCTTATTTATTTATTCATTTGATTTACATGACCACCCATCTCACCCAAGTGTCTCTGGCAGCATGCAAGGATTAACTTCCCCACACACACACCATATAATCCCTGGCACCCTAAGATAAACAATTACCAGTACCCCCTCATGCAGACAAAGCACATTGACAAGAGCAGAAGTGATCTAACCTTCTGACTTAAATACTTGGGGAAACAGCCAGGTTTTCAATGCTCTACAAAAGGCTAACAGGGTTGGGGCTATCCAAATTTTCAGGGAGATGCTGTTCCACAGGACAGACATTGCCACTGAGAGGCCACAACTCTGAGGTCCAAAATATAACATAATTTGATAGAAGGGACCCAGAACATGCTCTCTCTGCTAGATCTGGTGGCTGAGCAGAAACCATGGGAGAAAAGGTGCTCCCACAAGTAGTCTGGCCCTACGGTATGGAAGGTTGTATAGGAAATAACCAGCATCTTGAATCACACCAGGAAGCTTAATGGGAGGCACTATAGCTTGCAGCATAGCAGTATTATGTGGGTGTAATTTATTTATTTAGTGTATGGCATCTACAATGGTCATGTAATCACTGATGTACAAATTTAGTTTAAATAAAGTGTCAGCATGTAGAGAGAGAGAGAGAGAGAGAGAGAGAGAGAGAGAGAGAGAGAGAGAGAGAGAGAGAGAGAGAGAGAGAGATAGAGA
>JANHJO010002171.1:173735-184719 GCA_032468235.1 Pseudoxyrhopus heterurus | reverse complement strand
AAGCGGTATATAAATCTAATGCTATTATTATTATTATTATTATTATTATTATTATTATTATTATTATTATTATTATTGAATTACTGGCTCATCCTCTTCTCCACTGTGAACGTGAACATTTCTTGCGCACCTGTGCTTGAGGCTTAATTATTTCAAACAAATTTGAATTAGACTTTTCTGTACATAACATTCAGCGAAGAATTTTGTGTACAAGATTAATCTATAGTTTAGCGTTATGTACACAAATGGCCTCAAGCAAACTATAGTGCTGGAACACATTGCCCCTTATCTTTCTTTTTCCATGCAACTGTGAGAAGGAAAATGTGATTTGTGATTAAGACTAAGCTACAAAATATTTATATTGCTCCCATATTATCTAATGAAGTCAGATTCAAATGTAGCATATAGTTAATTGGTTTTCAAAAGTTGGAGTTTACTTTCAAGCACAGTTCTCGGACTATACATAAGGTAAAAAATACAGGAAATCCTCGACTTACAGCAGTTTGTTCAGTGACTGCTCAAGGTTACAACAGCACTGAAAAAAGTGACTCATGACCGTTTTTCACACTTGACCGTTGCAGCAAAATTCAGACACTTGGCAACTGGCTCATGTTTATGTTGGTTGCTATGTTCTGGGGTCACGTGGTCACCTTTTGCAACCTTCTGACAAATAGTCAATGGGGAAGCCGGATTCACTTAACAACCATGTTGCTAGCTTTATAACTGCAGTGATTCACTTAACAACTGTGGCAAGAAAGGTCATAAAATAGGTCAAAACTCAATTAGCAATAGAAATGTTGGGCTCAATTGTCGTAAGTTGAGGATTATTTGTAAAACAGGAAATGCTGAAAGAAAATGGGATTATGGTTTATTTCTCAATCTACATAGAAAGAAAGAAAAATACCTGGTTCTGCAGATTTTGCCTGTAACAATCAGTCCTAGTTTATCATTGCTTGTAGAAACAGCTAATAAATGGGCTTACACATAACTTCTTAGAGTAGTAATAGTGGTTTGTTGAAATACTGTTGTAGACCAATTTGCATTTAATGTTAATCCATTAATCCACATACATCACAAATGACTTGGTGTTGTACCTCGCTAACAAGGATATGTAGGAAGAATATAGATTATGCTAATATTTTTATAATCTGAGATATCTATTTTTCTGTAAAAAAGTTGTTAGTAAAACAACTTTTAAGCAATGTGTCATTTTAATGTTTTTAATAGATTTAGAGCATTTTCTCTTGGCTAATAGATTGCTACTTTCTCTTTAATTATATTTATCTGAATTTTGTTTGTGAACTCTCTTATTCATGTTTATTTTCAGTTCCTTTCATTGGGGACAATTTATCTTCCTCACATGTTCTTTCTTACTAAAATAGACAAAACAGCTTGTTTGAAGAATTGATCACATGAAAATTCTCTTAATTGATCAAATCTGCATGACAGAAAGGAAACATAGTTCTTGATAGAGAGAAGCATTGATGCAGAAATGTTTTTCATTAATATGTTTAAAGTGAAGGAGACCTTATTCTCTCACAAAAGAAACATTCCATTTTGAAGGTGAAACCTGCAGCAGCATTTGTATGCACTGTGTAAAAATGTAAATTACCTTTTGACACATATCCTTATAAAAACTGCAGACATTAGGCATAATCTTACGTTCTTAAATAGAGATGAACAGCTAAATTTGATTCACTATGAGAGAATGGAGCACAATACTTTAACTTTAGAAGAATTTAGAGGATTTTTAAAAACAATGGACTCAAAACTTAATCTTAAAATTGTCTGCTGCCATGGATAAACTGGCTTTAAAATAGGCTGAAGAAAACAAGTTTTATTGGACAAAACTGATGCTGATTTGAATGTAGATTTAAAAATGACAAATTATAAGAATGATTTGGAAAAAAAATGGCACACTGGTTATGCAGATGACATTGGCTGATGTTTTAATAATTAAAAGGAATATGTCAATTCCGAAGCTTTCCTGACTTGCTCCCGAGTTGCCATAGGCAGGGAAATGGAAATCGTGCCTCGCAGCTACACCAAGGAATTCACACCTCAGTCAAAACAAGACACAGCCTAGCCGGCCGAAGTCAAGGCCATCTCCACAGAGAGCTGCAACGGCTGGAGGGAGTGACTTCTATGACCCACAAAATTGCTTCGTTGGGGAATGTGACTGGTGACACACTCTGCGGGGAGGGCAAAACAGGGTCAGAGGCAAGGTGCGAACTGGGTGAAGTCAGGGCTGGCTTCACCTAGGTCATGCTGATAGGGCGCTCCTAATAAACAACTGGATTTTTCTTGCTAAATGGCTTGAGACTCCTAATTTTATTAGAGCATTGGTCGGAACCCTGACAGGATATACATATAATTAACCAGAAGAATGTCTTGGATATAATTTTGTTATATTAGATTTACAGAAGAACTTGTTAAAGTTTCAAAATATATTCTAAGAAGAGACAAAGAGAAAATGAAAAGAAATCAACTTCTGGGGCACAATTCAAAGGGATTAAAGATCAGAATCAAAAGGAAGGAATATAAAGTTGGTTTATTTGATCAAGGTTAAAATATGCATGTTGTTGTTTCTGGGGACCCTTAATGGATTTTTATTGACCAGCACCAAACAATATGCCTTTAAAGATTTGGAAAAAGAGGTTTTTTCCGTAGTTTTGGAGCAAATGAGAAACAGTTGTGTTAAAAGAAAAGAAATATAAAGTTGGTTTATTTGGTTACATTTAAAATGCATGTGTTATTTTCTGATAACTCTTAATAGTCTTTGTCTGATTAAGACTGAATTAGAGACTATAAGGATTTGTTTATACATAAGAGATGAGATACGGGACAAAGATATTTTGTGCTGGTGAGGAAGGGGGAAGACATTTTTAAATACATTTCTTTTTTTCTTTACTATAGTCTTATTTTTCCTTTTCTATTTTGCTTTGTATTTTCTTTTCTGCACTTTCTATCCCTCTTTTTTCATTCCTTTTTTACTATTTTAGTTTGTATTGATCTTTTATCTTTGAAACTGCAAACTTTAATAAAATTATTATTTTAAAAAAAGAAGCTGTTCTTTCCACAGGAGGGAGCGTGTCTTCTAAGATGATGTATACCAGGGGTGTCAAACTTCATTTCATTGATGGGTTGTGTTTGACCTTCGGGGGGGGGGGGGCATGGCTAGCTCAACGACACTTGGGTCAGGGGCGCGTGCCTGTGGTAGCCCAAGCGTTCTGCCAGTGAAAACAGGCTCCCAAACTCCATTTCTGGCTGCGATAGCCCTCTGCAACCCTCTGCCAGCGAAAATGGAGCTCGCCAGGGCCGCATGCAGCCCTTCTGAGCTCCATTTTTGCTGGCAGAGGCACCACAGCCTGGTCCTTCACTGTTTCCAGGGTGGCCCCGTGGGCCAGATCTAAGCACCTCAGCACCCTGTGGTCTGGATTCGGCCCGTGGGCCTTGAGTTTGACACCCCTGATGTATACCATTTACAATTTGTCTCTAGTCTAAGATCTTCTAAAATATAAACTAAAATTTCAGTTACTCGGTATTGGAGGTACCTTTGGGGTTAATTCAGCTTTAATTGATTAGCTAGTTTTCTCCACATAGTCAAAAAGGTTTGGCTTGGTTTGGCTTTTCCTCCTGGGTTCTTTCTCGTTACCATTTTGCTGTCATCAGTTAAGAACAGAGTGTTGCCCAAACACCTATTTTTTTCCTCCCAATTTTTGATTTATTTATAAACCCTTTAAATTGAAAGCAAAGATTATCTTGCATCTAATCTACATTTATTAGGGCTGGTACAGTTCATAGATTATTCAGAAAAAAGTGCTTTCAGAGCCCCTTAAGCATGAGTCTAGCACGTTATTGCTATTTAGGTGTTTTTCAAGCTTCCCAACAAACTGAGGGGAAAGTTGCAGCTGCTCTAAGATTTTGACTCAGTGTACAGATAATGTGATTCTTAAGGTTTGGCATCCAAAGTCTTTTTTCTGAATTATTTTTGAAGCAGACACATACTTATTATTTAGCAATGCACCACATTAAGATGTAACATACGTTAAAAAAAAAAGTCAGCATTATGTTTTGTGATACAGTCTGATTTTTTTTAATATAAATTATTATTATTATTATTTATAATAATATAAATGTGTTCGTTGCAGAGATCAGCAGATGAGTCAAGTCCAGAAGATGGGGAAGGTGAGGAAGCTCATTCTACTTGCCTAAAGAATCCAGAAAAATCCCTGAATACAAGTTGATACATTTTCCCCCTGCCTGGCTGTTTATGTGTATAAATGCATTTATTTTGCAAAGGAATTCCAGTAGCTGCTTTCCATGTTTTAAGAGTTTTGACCTCCCATGTCAAAACAGACCCCATAATCTAATGCAAAGTACATATTAAAAGCACTGCTGAACTGTGAGCAAAGGCCAGCAGTATTTTTCTAGCATTGATTAGCTTAACAATGAATAGTTTTCATACCAATAGTGTTTTCTTGTATTGGATTAGTCATGTAGTATTTAGAGCAGGGGTCTCCAGAGTGGGCATCTTGTGGACTTCAACTCCCAGAATTCTTCAGCCAGCCATGCTGCTGGAAATTCTGGGAGTTTTGGCAACCAGTCTTAAAGTTGGCAAGTCTGAAGAAACCTGACTTAGAGAAAGAACATCTCTGAACAGAGAAATTCCGTTTAGTCTTCATGGATAGTTGACTTCAGTAAAACCAATTAGTAGCAGTTGCCATAATTGTACACTGATATAAAAAAGGGATGTAACAGTGCTGACATTTGAAGTAAGTTAAAGACAGGGTTCTCCTGTGGATAAAGACAAGGTCATTTCACAGCTATTTATCCACAGGGTTCTCCTGTGGATAAATAGCTGTGAAGTGGCCTTGTCTTTGAAAACATGTTCAGTCAATGAGAATTATCTATTGCAGGCCTATTTAGCCAAGTTGCATTTGAGTGGGTGAGAATCCAATCAGAATCGCCTTCCAGGGCTATATTTCTACTATTTCTGTTTACTGACTTTCCCTACAGAATCTGACCGAGAAGACGGGGGTTACTGTCCTCCTGTAAAGCGGGAAAGAACATCTTCATTAACACAGTTCCCTCCTTCGCAGCCAGGTAAAGAAAAAATAATTCCCAGATCTGCCTCTTTTCCCCCCCCATTCCTGTTGTCCAGTTTTGCCTGAGAAAGGAATGCATGTTTAAACGGTGCCTTGAGGAAGATTAGAGGTAATAAGGACATAACTATTACGTATATTGTACGTTTAGATTTCATAATTACATAAACCTGAATTAGAAGAACAAATTGAATCAGTGGCCTTTTACAGGAAGCCTTTACTTAGACACATTACTCAGAAAAGTGCTGTATAAAAATAATCAGGATTGCTTGGCATTATTCTAATAATATTGGTTGGTTCTGGTTAGTTTTAACTCCGCATGTTTTTATTTATTTTATTTCTTTATTAGAGTTTTATCCCACCTCTTATTACTTTTAGCAATAGCAATAGCATTTATATACCACCCAGTAGTGCTTTATAGCACTCTCTGGGCAGTTTATAATGTCAGCATATTGCCCCCAACAATCTTGAGTCCTCATTATAGCAACTTTGGAAGGACAGAAGGCTGAGTCAATCTCCAGCCTCATCAGGATCGAACTCTAACCAGTGTGCCACCAGGGCTCCTTTTATAAGAAACTCAAGGCGAAGAATTTTCATAATGCTCCTATTTTCTCCTCTTTTTCTTAACAACAGCAACAACAACCCTGTGGGTTGGATTGAGAGAGAGTGACTGGCCTAAATTCACCCAGCCGGTTTTCATGCCTTAGGCAGAACTTAGAAACTCCTGGTTTCTAAGCTAGCACCTTAACCGCTACAACAAACTAGCTCTCTTTACGTCATGGTTACCTTTTGGTTTCTTATCTTTTGACTTTGGGGTCTTTTTCCTTTTGAAAAAATAACATTGGGCAAAATATTATGAATCTTGTCCATTGCCTCTCGCATTGTACAGCTTGTGTAATCTTTTTTTTTATTATTATTATTTTGCACTACAGAGGAAAAGAGCTCTGGATTCAGATTGAAGCCACCCACTCTAATCCACGGCCAGGCACCAAGTGCAGGTAAGCGATGGCTTTGCGTGAAGTGGAGGGAAAACAAAGATATAAGATAGTTGAGAATTTTTGGCTGAATTTTTCTCATTATCAATGCGAACAGTGCTAAGGATCCCAAAGAAATAAAAGCTTGCTTTCATTTTCAGGAGTCCCAAGTCAAAAACCGAAGGAACAACAGCGAAGCGTCTTGCGCCCAGCAGTATTGCAAGCCCCCCAGCCAAAAGCATTTTCACAAACAGGCAAGTTAGTCTCTGTAATCGCTGCATTCAGTGTGATAAATTTCAGGCTGGCAAGACCTTTTGAAGGAGTAAATGCCTTACGTGTTTATAGGAGTCTACGATTATTTTCAAATTCTATCAACTGTTTTGGTTGATTTACCAAAATGAATGGGATATCTCAGTAACTGGATAGTAATATTTTAGAGGGTAAAAATGAATTTGCACAAAATTGATTCAAATATGGAAGATGAAGTGTGCAGCATAGCATATACTACCTTTGACACCCATGCAGATATATATATGAACGATGTGGAAGAATAAGGGATTATACAGAATATTATAGATATAATATATATAGATTATACAGATTTTTATTTAAAATAATTTATTAGGATCTAGAAGGGTTATTTGTTTTATAAATATATTTATTATTTCATTTTTTTATCCTGCCTTTATTATTTTTTATAAATACATCAAGTCTATGAACACACTGCTTCCTCCTAGTTTCCCCACAGCAACAACCTTGTGAGGTGGGCTGAAAGAGAGACAGGCCCAAGGTCACCCAGTCCACTTTCATGCCTAAGGGGAGACTAGAACTCACCTGGTCTCTTGCCTGATGCCTTAACCCCAGACCAAACGGACTCCTTAATAAGCCTTCTGTCAATGCACAGGATATGTGGAAAATTTAGTTTAATCTATAATAAGACTGGAAGACAAGCTAGTCTTTTGGATGCAGGTAATAGGAAAGATCTCTAAAAATCATAGCAAGCTAGTTATTTTATTGTATAAGATGAAATAATTTGACTCTGTATAGAACAGCTCGCTTTTCAGTCCACGAAACAGCCTGCAAAGTGACTCACAGAACTACAATAATCTCAGTTTCCAAGTATCCAATTGTAAATTGCCTCCAAGCAGAATGTCGCGTGTTTATCTAAAGTTGTATGTGTGTACCTGTGAGCGTGTGGGGTGTGTCACAGATGATTGAAAAGAATACAAACAAAGTCTGGGTTATGGAAGTATGTGCAAGGCTGCTAGAACCATGTTATCCGGTACTGAGGGAATATTGGATGTGTCCTTTTATATTTCTGTTTTTGAAAAAGAGAAGCATTGATCTTCTTAAAGGGTACATGTTGAAGTATATAACAGAAGCTGGAGCTGAGGAACAGAACTGAGTTTTCCTCATTTCCTCATTTTTGAGGACTGAGAAAGATGTAACTTCTTTGGGGCTGGAAATGTCATCAAGTCATCAAGTCTTACCACTTTGAAAAAAAATCAGTGGAGAGTGAATCCTTTGCAAAAGCTTTTCAGGTAATCTTGGCATGTCCTGCATAGGGTTGTTGTTGTTTTTTTGTATTTATCTGACTGATCCAATAAGGGAAAGAATGCTAGAATAGAAAGTTCCACCGCAAATTCATCTTACTGAGTTCTGCTCACTTATTACGTTTAACAGTGTTAAGTACTAACTGGTCCAGCTACCTCGGCTTCCTAATGTTAGATTTACTGCAGGGTCAAACAATAAAGATGTTGCAGCCTTTACATCTTGCATTGTTGTTTCTTGTCACAGTTCCAAGCAGTGGAACCAATGGTGTAAGTATCCCTCCAGATCCTCTGGCTGCTACATTTGAACCCACAACTAATACCATACCGAAAAGTCCCGATTCAGAAGAAATGGTGAGTCTCTGTTGATGGTGTTTGGGAAATGGATGGTATCTGGGAAGGAGGTTGGCGGGAGGGGGGTCTCTTGCTCCTTTTACTTCAGCACAGGGGTTTGTGTTGTTTGGGGACAATCTGGTAAAGTCTCTTTCTCAAGGCGAGCTGGACTCCCGGTGGCTTCATGGACGTTTGTGTTTGTTCCTTCCCACGAAATATGAAAAATGGCATTTTTTTTCTCCACTGATTATCCCATACCCCAGATTCCTTTGCTCTTCTGGCACAGTGGATTCCAGATAAACCAGCGAGGCACAGTGACTTGAATGTTTGACCTGTGAAGTCTGGCTTTGAGTCCATGCTGAGCCATGAGACTCTTAGTGTGACCCTGGGCCAGTCACGTACACTCAGCATAGCCCAAATTCTTTCAATGGATTGAAGGGGAAGTGGGGAAGGAGGAGAAAAAAAATTATATTTCTACTTTTTCTTCACTGGTTTCCTTTTCTTGTGGTTATGTTCTCCTTCCCTTCCCCCTTGTCTCTCTTGTTTAGGAGAACCCATGTCAGAAAAATAAACCCAACAATGCTTCACACACTGAAAAATGTGACAAAGAGCAGAACACACAGCAATCCTTTGTGTTTGGGCAAAACCTAAGAGACAGAGTGAAGGTATTTTTCCAGTTTGGGTCCAGGTACTGCTGGTAAACATTAAGGGGGGGCAATAGCTCGGTGGCAAGGCCCATGTGGTAGGCAGAGCGTTCAACTCCTGATGCCTTGGTTATATATTCTTGGGTGGATCATGATGGGAAAGGAATTTTTCTCTGGTTCAGGCTCCCGAGAGCTGTTGCCGTTCATAGCTAAACAATGTGCTAGATAAGGGGTGTGCAGTTCTGTTCGATTTCTTTCGATTGCCCTCTTCAGGTTAATCATGCGCAGACATTCCTGGAGAGGGCAGTGACGGCTTGAAAAATTGTGCACGATCTACAGGTAGTCCTCAACTTACACCAGTTCACTTAGTGACCGTTCAAAGGTACAACGGCCCTGAAAAAAGTCACTTATGACTGTTTTTCACACTTCCAACCGTTCCGGCATCCCCGTGGCCACCTGATCAAAATTCAGACGCTTGAGAACAGACTTACATTTGTGATCGGTGCAGTGTCGCGGGGTCATGTGATCCCCTCTTGTGACGTTCTGACAAGCAAAATCAGTGGGGAAAGCCAAATTCACTTAACAACTGTGGCAAGAAAGGTCGTAAAACGGAGCAAAACAAATGTTTCACTTAGCAACAAAAATTGGGGGCTCAATTGTGGTCGTAAGTCGAGGATTACCTGTATTCTCGTTCTGTAAATTTGCAGTCAATGAACTACCCTCATTCTGTAAATTTCTGCCAATCAAAAATCAAGGAATGCTTTCCATAGATCCTTATTTGTAATTAGACACTCAAGGGCTGTTATTAGACACTAGTATGAAGCAACGTCTACTTAGCTTAGGCTACTTGTGACCCTACTTCATTAAAGAGCGGTGGAACTTAATGATCTTGGGGAATCCCTGATATTGACTCCTGCATAACACAGGTTTGGGGCCGCTCCCCTGAGGGATAGAAATGAATCATAAGCAACATTCTTAGAACTGAAGATTATATATATTGTATCACTTACACAACTTGCACTTTCTTTCTTCCTACACAACTTCAGGCTCCGTATCTACCCTTGATTTTGAGCACCAAGTTTAATTGAAGTGTTCTTCTTTTTCTGTTCAGGAGCTATATTCTAAAACAACCTTCCTTCATTCCAGCTATTTCATAAATCAATATGGTGGGGTGGGGAGTAAACCTTTCTCTTTCTCTCTGCATACCTGAAGAGAGTCGTTTGCAGAGTGATGGAATCTATGCAGCGTTTCCATCTCTGTTCGAGGCTGTTGGGAGCCTTTTAGAGTAGCTGGAACCCCTTCAGAGCAGTTTCCAGTCAGAAGATCCAGTACTACTCTAAGGTGGACCAATTGCCTAACTAATCCAAAGCAATTCCCTGTATTTTATATACACTTGTGCTTTGTGTTGTTCTCTGGACCTTACCCAATCTCAGTGCCACCCATCTTATCCCAGCTAGGAGATGAAGGGGATGAATCAGCTGATGTGCAAAACACCTGGCTCCCAAGCTCTGAGATGCCTTCTGCTACAAACTACTTCCTGCAGTATATCAGCTCCAGGTGGGGGAGACTGTCAGCAACTTCCTCACTTTCACTGCTTTTCACTGGTCCTTTCTTCAAGCAAGGTGGCAGAGGGACGGCGGGTGTAAAGAGGCAGGGCTTGCTTGCTTTCCACCGAATTGAAAAGAGCATTTCTCTCCTTCCAGCATAGAAAACTCTACACACAGTGCCGATGCTTCCAGCAACAAATTTGTATTTGGGCAGAATATGAGCGAAAGAGTGTTGGTAAGCGCCGTCCAGCTTTGGAGGGCTTTTATGGGTTTGGATATACTTTGCTCCGGTCAATGAAGCTGCACTAAGTCTGTAAGGCTACAGTTCGTTCATTCCTGATTTATGTTTTTGCAAACCTGCAATGATGCTATGCAGCTACAGCAACATATATAATTCTTCTCCTGACTATTATCTTTTCCATATCTATGTATTACATTCAGAATGAGGGTGACAGGCCAAGATCATTTTCCGGTCGAATAGGGAGGGATTTGAGCCAATATTTTTTTTATAGTAACTGCTGGTACTTTCTGATAGAGTTCTGGAGTGGCTGCTTTCTGCTATCTGATTGCAAAGAACCCAGGATGAGATACTATTGTATCTTGGGGTCAGGCTGCAATCTAATGGCAGGATGGAATTATCACTCTCACCCATAGGGGCACACATGCCAGTAGCAGCCTGTAGATGTTAATTTGTCACTTGCACAGATATTAGGTAGAGGATAAGTATTGAAGCAAAAACTATCCTGTAAATCAGTAATAGCAATAGCACTGTATTTATATACCGCCTATCAGGGCTTGCAACCCTCTCTAAGCGGTTTATAATGTCAGCAT
>JANHJO010002171.1:149503-160146 GCA_032468235.1 Pseudoxyrhopus heterurus | reverse complement strand
ACCTTGAGCCTGGTGGGATTCGAACTGCTAAGTTGCAGGCAGCTGGGAGCTGAATACTTAATTACAAAGTACAGCGTTCTTACCTGCATCACTCAAGGCTCTTGACAAATGACAGAACCTGATGTTTTATTGGGGATTACGATGGTTCAGTATACTTGGATAAAGCAGTACTTTTACTTCAAGACCGTAAAACTGTCACAGTTAAAAATAACCCTACAAATTTAAATATTTTGGATTACCAAAAATAGTAGTACTATTAGGCCATTCACATTAATAGAAGAAAAGGATGACATGGAAAAGGATGTGATGAGAAGAAAAGCAGCATTCACAATCATTCTGTTCTCAACTACCTTCAAGCGACATTTCCCAACCTTAGTCACCTGAAGATGTGTGGACTTCAACTCCCAGAATTCCCCAGCCAGCAGGGGGAATCTTTAAGTGGCCAAGATTGGGAAGACTGCCTTAGAGTCCTAAAAGGGTCCTGCATAATGATTTATGATATGCAAATATAGTAAACTCTCGGTTTAAAATATTTCCATTCATGGATTTTGGATTCAATAAGCAACATTTGCTTTTTACTCCTTCTTCCCAAAATGGACCGAGTCTATTTTATCCAAAATTGTTCAAATTATTCACTTAAATGTATTTATTTGTTCAATTGTTATAGCTGCTCATCTCAAACAAGTGACTGGACGGTGAAAAATCATAAAACAATTAAAAACAGTTACACTATAATACAAAATAATATGTAAGGCAACCAAAATATTTAAGACACTGCTACCAGTTTACATCATTTGCATCCTGATGTGTGTTCTGAAATGGTCCAATTTATATCATTTACATCAACTCACGTCATTTGCAAACAGAATGAATTGGCCCAACATTTAAATTCAAATCTAATGGACATTTGGAAGCAACACACATAACATCTATCCTCGTGGTCTATTAATTCAAGGTTTTATTATATATCTTAGATCAGCCTTCCCCAAATGATTTTCTTCGAATGACCACCAAACCTGTGTCTTTCTAAGTTCGATAAAAATAATAGTCTGGAACCACAACTATTAGAATGCCACACCAAGAGATCATTCTGGCTGTTTACCTTCCCATCCTTATCATCAGGAGAGTCAAAGCTCTCCAGAAAGGCACTGAAAACCTGATCTTCTGTCCACTCTCCACTCTTGAACTTGGGGTGGGATCGGCTGTTGTAGACGCCATGAAGATCCTCTACCGTCACCAATCCATCACCAGTCCTGTCCAATTTCTGGAATGCTTTTGCAATTATCTCTTTCCTGGTGTTTGACATAGGAGGCTAAAGAAAAGTAGTGAGACGTCAAGCACATTGGAGCTTCATTATATTATTACTACTACTACTACTACTACTACTACTACTACTACTACTACTACTACTATTATTATTATTATTTTGCCAGATTAATGGTTGAATCTTTAGTACTGGAAGAAAGCCTTTGTGGCTTCTCTGTGGTAATGTGGGAGACATACTGAAAAATTAGATGAAGCGTCCTCTAAACTGCCATGGGTCTTCTAGACGAAGAGATATGTTCACTCATACCAAAGAAGCATCTCACAATTCACATTTATAAATATTAAATAGAAAGAGTGGGGGAGGGATATGGACTTTAGTCAAGGCTCTGGGTCTGGTCTGGTGGGCAAGATTAAGCCAGGGATTCCCCATCTCTGTTAAAAGGATGAGACTAGTACATTAGCAGCTATTAGTTGAAAAGAATCTTCATATATGGGAAGAATATATCACAGGTTAAAAACACTTCATTAGTTCTGATCTTCAGGATTCTCCCATTGATGCAGTTCTGTCAGTTAAAAATTAAATGCTGCATTAGTTGGGTCCCTGGTCACATTTAACAAGTGTTTCCTATGTTTTTTTCAGGGTAATCTATTTCTGAATACCAGTTTCTGAGGGAAGGGGAGAAGGAGAACAAATAACAGGAGAAAATATGGCTTTCAATGACCACTTGCCTTCCGCACGTGCCCTCAGGCCTTCTGTGCCAGCTCAGCCTGCTAATTCAAATGTAGAAGTGGATTATTTTATTTACCCTCAGGGCTTGCAGGAATTCAGTGAAGTCCAGGGTACCATTCTTATTTTTGTCACAGAAGTTGAAAATCTCTTCCGCTTCACCCCTTTCCAAAGGGACCCCAGCGTCCTGGAGACCCTTCACAAATTCCTCCAGATCCAAAGTTTTGCTGCCGTTGTCATCCATGATGCGGAAAAATCTGCAAAGAATGTAAAGTAATGTAGGCGTGTGAGTGAGTGCCTTGTGTGTGAGAGAGAGAGACGGAGACATTTATGGAGACGCTCAGCCTGTAGTTTTCCTTGTAGTATTCACTTCCCTAAATGCTAACAACAAAATTTAGTTAGTTTAATGAGTGATAAAGTAATCCCGAATTTGGAAGCCAGAATACTATATCCCATTGGGGAACTGAATGTATTGAAGTTTTCTGCAGCTCCCTGCCTCTGTCAAGCAGAGTAAACGAAGCAAAACAATTAAAAAGAAAACCTCAAATAAGGAAAAAAAGAGGTAGGTGAGATTGGGGAGGGGGGGAAAGAGGAGGGGGGAAACCACTTGAATAATCTGAATGAAATTATTTCCAGAAAATATAGATAATCTCATACTTCGTACCTGGCAAGTCCCTTAATCCCAGAAGCTCCTCTTTCCAAGCACTTTGCTCTGAGTTTGGCAATGCTTCCAGTACCTTTTCCTTCCATCCTGCAGGTATTTGTTATGATGGGAAAAAAGGATCTAAAGGATGAAGCAAAAAGGAAGGTCAGATGCTCTGCTTTCTTCCCTCTTCTTCAGCCCGCAAAGACTTCCATCTGACATAATTAATACTATTACAATTAAATTAAACCCCAATGTTGGTTCAAAAGCGATCAAAGCAGATACTTCAGCAAAATGTCCTCTTCCAGTGCTTCCTTGACACCTTTGGGGGTTGATCCGGGAATGTGTTCACAATGCCGATTACATACGGTGTATTATTGTAACACTCTCCGCCTTAGCTCAGATCAGTGATAGACAACATGCATCTGATATGTATTGCACAAAGCAATCTATAATTGAAGGGCAGATTGGTCTTGGGTGCCTTCTAATTCCGGAGTATAAATGGCATGTGACAAAGAGGTATGTTTATAACAAAGAGGGAAGGAAAGTTAATTTCTAGCTCCGTACTCTAGTTCTGCGTGCTGTGTTGGGAAGACACTTCTGATCGCATTCAAGATATTACCTGTATTTATACTTCCTTTCGTTTCCAAGTGAGTAGGTCCTTTTAGTTAATTAAGATGAAAAAAAATCTTGAGGCAGCTTGAAGACTAAATATAAGAGGCCACAAAACTTTTGTTCATTTCATTTCTGTCCATTCCAGTGAACAGACGTTGGAGGGGGGGAAAAAACTTTCCGCTCCTTCTCTCTTCTGTATAATCCACCCTCTGCCCCTCAAACCAGACTGCTGGAGTTTTTTTTTCTATCGATATTGAATTCCTACCTGCAATTGTTGCTTCTTTGCTTGCTTTTTCTCGCCAACCGGGGAACTTAGTTTGACTGTTGTGTTGGCTTGCGTTGAGCTGTTCCCTGTCTCTATAGCAATCGCCTGCTCTGTTGCCAGGAGGGCCTCGCCAAGGGAAAGCTCTGGTGTGCTGGAAAGCTCTCAGAGGAAGTGACACAGGCCAAATAGGAAGGTAGCAGGAGGGGCCAGAAGCCTGCATGGCTCATCTTAGTCTAGAGCTGCTTAAAGAGAGAGAGAGAGGAGGCAATACAACTCTGTATCAGAGGGAAAAATTTGGTTGGAACCATCTCAAGATCTTCCTTTGTTGTCCGATTGTGAGGACTATTGCCTGCTGTCAATTAGCAATTGTCAGCAACTTTTGTGCCCAGAAATTTCACCATGTACCGAGAGAGGACGGTTTTTTGTTGCTGTTTTTTGACAACCCAACAGATCCTGTTTTGTAGGGCAACTTTTCCCACCCTGGTGTTTTGCAACAAGAACTCCTGGAATTTCTCTAAAATTCTGTGACACATTTAGGAATGAGCAAGTTCAAGAAAGCTGCCTTCGTTATCTCTAATTGCCTGTACGTACGATATTTTGACTCACACAGCACATCATCAGACTCAAGCAGTATCTACCTATATGGATGTCCCAGCAGCCCCAGTGATGAACTGCTTAATATCAGCATGACTTTTCGACCATAATTCCAGGCTCAATTACAGTTGTAAGTTGAGAGCTATCGGAAAGCATAGAGGCCTAAGAGATGGCAAGCGGTATCGAAAGTAGAGGATAAAATACAACAATTTGAGAAAAGCAGATAGTGCCGTTTTGTGACTCCAAATGAAGAAGTATTTAGAAGAACTCCTTACAACAGCATAAGGTATAAATGAACAATTCAGGTTAATGGTTACAAATTAAGGCAAAGATAACGTGACCTGTATATTTAATATAAATTTACAATTTATAGCAGAGAAAGGGAAGGGAAGGAGAGTTTGAGAGACAGAGTGGTCACACGTCTGTTTTTCCCCCCCAAATGTTTCGCTCCAAGATGAGCAAAATACTGGAGCAATAAAAGAGGAGATTAATCCCAGAGAGGAAGGCAAGAACAAATTTATTGGATAAGGTAATGTGTAAGTCAGTTAGGGTATCATGTGTCATAAACAATATCGTGAACCTGATTTGGTAGGGAATTGGCAACCAAACTAGTTGCTCCAGCAGGGATTTATCATGTGTAGTACATAGCCAAGCAATTTGATCATTGCATTCTGTACTAGCTGAGGCTCCAGACCCCAAGCCCCGGGGGGAAACCCGATGAAGGGCATTCCTTGAATCTAAGTATAAGGTTGAAACCCAGCCAATTAGTCAAGCAAGTCAATGCAGCCTCCAACGACAGCCATGGCCTTTCAGCCTTCCCACCATTAAAGTCCATAAAGAGCCACCCTATTTTTCCCTAAGATTTTCCCTACATCTAATATTGGAAGCACCATAGAAAAGTGCCTCCACAACTCAAAAACACGGAGCATACTGTGTTGAATACTTCAGTACTAGCAAATGCTCTAGATGTGTATCTGAAATGAATCTCCTGCTCTTTAGTTCAGTTCCTTCATGGTTGTTCACCATGGTTCTTTTAACTTTTTTGAAAGTCCTTTATTCAATTTATACGGCCCATCTCAAATTCATGATTACAACAGTTAAACAGCAGCTAACAACAGTTAAAAACTATACAGATGGTCCTCAACTTACAACAGTTCATTTAGTGACTGTTGAAAGTTATAACAGCACTGAAAAAAAGGGACTTATGACCATTTTTCAGCTACCTTTAGGCTCAGTTGTGGTCGTAAGTCGAGGACTATCTGTACATATATATTTAGCTATGTCTAGCTCTTCATTAAATCAGTTGAACTTCGTGACTCTTGAGCTCAGGATTTTCAGAAATTTCTTGGGAGATTCACACCACAACTGATCAGACAGCCTTTTAAAAAACAGAACGATGTGAGAATGGTCACAAAAGCAGGCAGTTTTGAAAAAGTTCTAGTATTCCTGCTAGGAATCATATCTTAGTTATAGCCCATGTAAAACATTTAGAAACTGTGAGAAAAACACCAGAATACAGTACAGATCAAGTATACCAAAATATTTTTAATATTATTTTGCTTCCAACAAGAAAAATTAGATTGAGGACCTAGTGTAACAAAATCCCCATAGGCACTTAACTGGTGCTTCAGTTGTCAGTAAATATATGACTCAAAGTAAACGTAACAGGCATTAAACAAAACAAACCAATTCTCTACATATGTATTCAGAATTTAGTCCTGATGGTTCCTCGTAAGAGTGCTTAAGACTTCAATCACTCATTCAAGAAATCAATTATTTTGTGGAAATGTAACAAATTATAGAACAAAAAGGGTTGCTAAAATACCAGTACAAAATCTGCAACTCCCCCAAGAGGATTACAAGAATTAGCTCAACCCATATGGGCAGACATGAATGGCAAAGACTGGACCCAAGAAAAAGCAGAATCTTGAGAAATTACGTTGTTGCTATCACCATTTCAGCCATTTTGAAATCTACATGGCTAAAACGGGATTAAGAGGCAGTTTCATGGCTGTTTAGGTTGGTGGAACTTTGTGAACTCCACCAGAATGGATCCTTCAAGACATTTCTACTTTCCTCTGAAATACACAACATTGCCTGAACCACCGGATTTTGATTCCCTTTTACTTCCTCTGTAGCCCAAGACCCCTTAACACAATGTTTCTCAATCTTGGCAATTTGCAGATGTGTGGACTTCAACTCCCAGAATTCCGCCAACCAGTTGGGAGTTGAAATACACATATCTCCCAGTTGCCAAGGTAGAAAAGCACTGCCTTGAAATGCTGCAATGGTTGTTTTAAATGATCTCCAACTGAAAAGGAGTTAGTGTATTGAAAGGTTCACTGATTGCTACTGCCTCTATAGGACAGACAACATCTCCTGGACATGAGGGAAGGATCAGCAGCACATTTGAAAGGTTTAGAAATGTGTATGAAATGGACTTCTGTATTGTACAGGTGGTCATGGTTGACTGGGACTTCAGTAACGTAACATGTTGTTGCATGGTAATTGCACAGCACTTTACTGAACATGAGTTAAAAGAAGAATAAGTAGCCCATGTTTGGCTGGATTCACATAAGACATTGAATTATAAAACATAGCCAGCTTTTTACCCCTGCCTTCTGTAGCTAATGGAGGCTTCAGACTTACTATGGTGTTCAAACATAATACAACCACGTTCTTCAATTACCTGAGATGGCATGAGTTTCAGGTCTGAATGTCCAAGTAATCCTAAAAACCCCAATTCAACAGCTGCACATGACAAGGGCAAACTATTTCCAAAGTACACTCTTTAACAAAAGTGGATGGTCTATCATATAAAAACAGCTTCTAAGCATCACTGTCCACTTTCTGTTAGGATAAAATCAAAACAAGGTACAATCGCCTTAATTTTCCACCGCGGGTCAGTAATAATTATTCCTATTTAGCTTTTATAGCCTGTTCAATTCTGAGGAGGAAAAACTATTAAAAACCCATTGGTTGCCAGTTCCCTATAGTGTAAACAGTAATAATGTGCTTGTCCAAGAACGCAGACAAGGAAAATATCCAAAAGATGAAGCAATTTCCAGGTTTTCACCAGAAAATGCATCCGAGTTAACTCAACAGAAGTTCTCAGCATTTTTAGCAAGCTTAGAGTAACATTTCTGACACAAAATTACTAGTGTTAAAAATTAAAACCAGTCTTTTTCTCCTCCACTGAGAAGCTAAAATTATAGACTCTGATCTTTCCTGGCTGATTCATAGGCTTGGAAAGAAACTGGCAAGCCAGCCAGAGAATTCTGGGAGTTGAAGTGCAGACATTTTAAAGTTGCTGAGGTTAGGAAACACTGGCTTAATAGCTCTCACAGTCATTGCTCACGCTTTTTAAAGAGACAAGTGACCTACTCTGAGAACAGGTACAGTAATGCCTGGTGGTGCAGTGGTTGGAATGCAGTACTGCAGGCTAACTCTGCCCACAGTCTGGAGTCTGATCCTGACTGGCTCAAGGTTAACTCAGACTCCCAACCTTCTGAGGTCGGTAAAAAGAGGACCCAAATTGTTGGGGGCAATAGGCTGACATTGTAAACCGTTCAGAAAGTGCTATAAAGCAGAGGTCCCCAACCCCTCAGTCTGCACTCCGGTTCTGGTCTACAGCCTGTTTGGAACTAGGCCATGAAGAGGTGTGCAAGTGCGTGTGCAGAGCTGCATTTGTGAAAGCGGCGCACATGCGCAACCATCCCCTTTCCTTCACCGCCGCTTCCGCCAGTCCGCTGAGCTGAAAAGGTTGGAGACCGCTGCTGTGAAGCACTTTGCAGTATATAAATCTAAGGGCTATTGCTCATACCCGCCATGGAGAAGGCCTAACCACCAATGAGGCCATAAATAAAAGATGGTTGAATTCCTTTTCCTGCTCAAGCAAGCAAGCAAGTAGTACTTCAAGCTGAAATTCTGTGCTCGTTCCTGTGGGTTAGCCAACCAGGCTGAAAAAGAAGTTTCCTATTCTCTGTGATTTTGCTCCTCCTAAAAAATTGCCTATCCAGATTAAAGATGGATTAAGTCACACACAAGCAGAAGATGCGTTAGATTTAGAATTACTCCACTAGAAAAAACTTTCTTCACTGAGATTGTTAAGGGGTAAATCTTGAATGGAGATGAAGCTGCCCAATGAAAGGAAGTACCGTAATCTTTGACCACAATCAGTATAAATGAATGCAGGGAGTCCTCAACCTATGACCACAATTGGGAGTGTAACCTCGCTCACAAAGCGATGCTGTTGTTAAGTGAGTTGCATCCCATTTTACAACTTTTTTTTGGCCATGGTCATTAAGCAAATCCAGCTTTCCCCATTGACTGTGCTTGTTGGAAGTCCCCTTAGAACAGGGTTCTCCAACCTTGGCAACTTTAAGACTTGTGGACTTCAACTCCCAGAATTCCTCAGCCAGCAAAGCTGCCTTAGAAAACTGTAAATGGTGATCACATGACCATGGGATGCTGGAACAATTATAAAAACATGCTGATTGCCAAATGCCCAAATTTTGATCACATCACTGCAAAGATACTGCAACGGTCGTAAGTGTAAAACCGGTTGACAGTCCCCTTTTTTCCACAGCCATCTTAACTTCAAATGGTTGTTAAATGAATGGTTATAAGTTGAGGACTATCTGTACTAGCAGGACTGGACTCCAGGATTCCAGCCTTAGCTATGGCTCTTAAAAAGATACTGGTATCTAGGTAACATTCTTCTTTTTATCATTCTAACTGTGGGATTTCCAAGTCTATCAACCAAGGCATGATTTGGTGCCCTGGTGCATTTTACATTTTAAATCATTTTGCCCACATGGCCCATGCAAATCTGAAATGATATAATCACAGAATTAGAAGGAACCCTAAAGGTCATCTGCAGGATTCATTAGAACATCTCCTTTAGCAAAGGAGAACTTACCAGGTACTTTACAGTTTGTTTCACTAGTGACAACTTGTAACAATTAGAAAATTCCTCCTGAAGTCTAACCCTAATTTGATTCCCTTCCTTGTAGTTTGAAACCCTTCTGGTCCTGTCCTGTTCCCAAAAAGACTGCTGCTGGTTTTGACTGGAGATAGCCAAAAAATATTGTGAGAAAGAGACAGCAGTGGTGGCAACCCTGTTTAGAGTAGTGTTAATTTAAATTAGAAGCTAGATACCTGCTTCTCTTAAGAGTGGGATTAGGCAATTACCCTACAGCTCCCACAACCGTAAATATAACCAATATTGGAAGATGCTAGGACAGTCATAATTTGTCCTAGAGATCCAGGTACCCTACATCCAATTAAGGGGCGCAGGAAAAAAAAAGCATGATTTTTAAGCCACAAACCAAAAAAGTCTGCTGATACACAAAACTATTACTAGAGCGGCTGGTTTAAAAATAGTCACTTTGTCATCTCCAGCACGAGCAGGTCAGAGTAAAAAAAAAAAGTGGTATTACCCTATTCAAAAGAGATTTTTTTTTTTTTTAAAAGAGGATTCAGATATAGGACCCAAGAATCTTGTCCATTTACACCGTGGTCCCAAACAAAGTCTTGTCTGAATCCTGTTCGTCATCCCCAAGTGAAAAGTCTTTGGTGTCCAAATCAAGGTCTGGGATACAGTTTGTTGCCTCCAATGACAGGTTGTGATCTGGTGAGTTGGGGTCACTTTGTGCACCAAGGACAGGACTCAGCTGCTCCCCTTCCGCCATGTATGCCAAGAGGTTGTCCAGGACTGGACGGCTACGACAGATCTTGGTCAGCAGGCGGCTCCTGTGCCTCAGCTGCGTTATCAAACTGTCTTTTTCCTGGATCACATTTAACAGTTTTTGCGCATGCTGTTCAGAAGACTGCAGCTTTTCCTCCAATATGGCAATTTCCCTTTGGAGAAAAAAAACAACAACAACAGGTTACCTGAGGAACCATCTTATCCACCTCACATTGGGCCATCCCACCTGATCTGGCAGAGAAGGTATATTACAGAATACTGTAGTTAAAGAATTTCACCTGGCAGGGTCTAGGAAAAGAGCCTTCTCTGCCATTTCCCCCATTGTCTGGAATATCCTTCCCCTAGAGGTGAGGTGGGCCTCACCTTCCTCATTTTTCGAAAGAGTCTGAAGACCCGGCTAGTTTGCAAAGGGCTCACAACCGTGGGGGTGGTCGACGCATTGAAGCCCCTCAACCTGCCTTTAACCTTTTTTATCCTTGTTTTACTTGGCTCCTTTCTATTGCTATATTGTATCTTCACAAGTAGTCCTCAAGTTACGAACACAATCGGGACCAGAACCTCTGTTGTTAAGCAAGGCAGCCATTGAGTGAGTTGCACCCAAATTTATGGGCGTTTTTGCTGTAGCCATTAGGCAAACCACAGTGGTTGTTAAGGGAATCACATGGTCATTAAGCAAATCCAGCTTCCCATTGACTTCGCTTGTTGGAAACCGACTGGGAAGGTAAAAAAAATGGATGATCATGTGATCCCAGGACTCTGCAACCATCGTAAATACATGCTGGTTGCCAAGTTCCCAAATTCTGTTCATGTGATCACAGGGACG
>JANHJO010002171.1:115082-132617 GCA_032468235.1 Pseudoxyrhopus heterurus | reverse complement strand
ATCTGCAAGAAAACAGTGAAGCTCAGAGAGCACCAAGACGTCTCATTTCAACCCCGAGTTACAAATATTTTCCTTTATTGCTACCACTAGCACTGATGATGAGGTTACCTAGTTTGGGTAATGAAACGTCCGCAAGAAAACAACCCAGCTCAGAGAGCACCAAGGACCCCCTCATGAATAAACAAGCATACTAGTGAAATGTTGAGGGATATGATGGTCTACTGATGCTTGTTTAGTAAAATGCGGGCCCAAAAAAACCTGTTTCTGCTTTTGAGGAACTGCTTCAACTTTACCCTTGCCATCTTTCAGAATGAGGTCAGCCATGAGGAATACTGTTCAGCATGCAAGCATGGTGCCAACTTACAACCTTGTGGAACATGCTCCAGGGCCTATCACCTCAGCTGCTTGGATCCTCCCTTGAAGACCGTTCCTAAAGGAGTATGGGTCTGTCCCAAGTGCCAAGAAAAGGTGAGCCACTTGCCACTGCAGGTACTAAACAAAGGATCTCTGAGAGGTGAACTCTATTTAATTTTGATAAGATAGGGTTGTATGATATAGTCATCTTTTCCACAAAAACTTCCTTTCTCATTTGAGGGTAAATTATAACCTCAGTAGCCATGCTCCCATTATAAGATTCCTAATCCGTTGGGGAAGAAGACCAATGTTTCATATCCCCAGTTGAACGGAGTATTTGGAGTTGAAAACAGAGCTGTTTAGCCATCAGACTGCCAACATGATCAGAAAATCCCATTCCAAAATGCAAAAGGCAGCTGCTACTTGCTCGAAACCAACAAAGTCAGCCTCAAAATGGGATGCTTCCACTTGGAACCAACGAAAATTTAAAACGTTTTGCACGCTGTAATTTGCAAAATGTTTTTCATATCTTGTTCAGTCAATTATTGTGCAAAATAATCGCTTTTCTTCTTTCTACGGATGAGCATAAACATTTTTTTCTGAAGTATGCCTGCTTTTTCTTTTCAGAAATTGGATTCTACTTTTAGCATTTATTTAGAATTATTATCATACTGAATGAAAAAGAAGTATTGTGTGATAGAAAAGCCGATAATATCTCTTCCTCCAAGAAATTCTAGAAAAGCCGATAATATCTCTTCCTCCAAGAAATTCTAGATTCCTCTTCTGTAAGAAAACATCTGTAATATAGCAATGTACATAGTCTGGTACTTACAAAAATCTTTTTCAAATGCATATTTTAAAAAAGCGCTTCAATTGCATCATTACATCCACAGTCTTATTTTTTTGAACAGCTCCTCCCATTGTCATTTCAGATATGATTATTAAATAATAAGGTCACTCTCTGTCAAGAGATCGGCAATTCCTAAATAGAGTGAAAAAAATAATCTCCCTCATTCATTTGCTTATTTAATATATTGGTAGATTATTTTACAGTATAGAGCAAAATTCGAAAATGATATACTCAAGTTTAAAAATGGAAAAATAATAATAAAAACAGAGCATTCCTGCAGAGAAATCTTAGATTTTAAATATTTTAGCAGGTATTTAAAAGATATAATTGTGAATCCCTCACCAATTTTATGACATGGGATTCCTCCAAGTGTAGGAGTATTACATATACTGTATTATATTCAATATACATATGAAATGAGAGAAATGAGTGACTGCATAAATTTACCAAATAAATAAATAATAAATATTCTCTTACACCTTCCTTGAATTATAGAAATTTTAAGTTTTCCCCATGGATAATTCAGGTACTCCTCGAGTTACGACCTATTGCTTAGTGACCATTCAAAGTTCCAATGGCCCTACTTCAGGGCTACTTATGATCCAGATTTGAAGTTCCAACAATTTCCCGCTCCATGGTCACATGACTGCACTTCAGGCATTTGGCAACTGAGCTGCATTTATTGCCATTTGCAACATCCTGCGACATCACGTCTATATTTTACGACACTTTTGCCAAAAACCAGCATTCCTTCCATTTTTGAGCAAAATCACATCCCTAATGAACCATTGGTTTTCATAACAACTGTGCTGTTCGCTTAACAACTGCTACCAAAGGTCATAAAATTGGGTTGGTCACATGACATAACTCGGGGACTACCTGTGTAGGAAATAAAATTTGCATGAGAGATCCCAACTATTTTTTAGGCTTCTCACAGGGATATCTGAGGGAGAGGTTATGATTCCCAGATTTGTGGAAGCAGATTTTGTCTTGAAACAACACAGACACGCTAAATGTCATATATGCAGTTTGGGCATTGCATATATGGTGGCTGCCAACCAGTTCGAGTGTCTTGGCGAGCTATTTACTAGATGGATAAAATGGAGGAAATTTTCCTATTCTCCACAGTAAAAGAGGAAAAGGGAGTTTTTACATTTTTTTTTCTATATGATCTCCCATGAAGTCTTATTTTGCAAACCAGTGAACCAGTTTTGTGTACCTGTTGGGCATTTCTGATACGACCAACTTTTGATTAAGAAAACTGAGGGGAGGAGATGATGAGGTGCTCACAAATGTTGTGTCCTAGCTGTGTCCTTGAATTGCTGAAAGCTGTTATTATCTGAAACCTGTAGGTGTTAAAGAAAGATGACACTGTCCCCTGGTCTGGAACTCTGGCTGTGGTGCAATCATACGTTACTCATAAAACAGGTATGTGCTGAAGTGATTGATTATTAGATAGAGTTTCTCAAATGTCAGCAGCTTGAAAATTGAAGTCACCCCAGGGGTGGATTGCAAGCTACTCCGAAGGCATGTGCCCATCTAAATGTAACAGGAATTGTCAGACTAGAACTTTTATCCAACAGCTATTCTTAATACAATTTACACTGGAGACAAAAGTATTTTGAGAGAGACAGACAGACAATGGATGAATTCAGATGTCTTCCTAACTTATTTATTTGACAACATTTCTGCTCATTTTTACCTTAATTCTCACATCTTTTGCACTTTCTAGACATTTTCAGATGTTGTCCTTTAGAATCCTAAAATTTGACAGCATATACATGTATTGATCGATCAGTCAGTGGCCTGAAATTGGGAAATCTCTTTGCCAACTAGGGAATGGAACATTACACAGTACATGTAGTCCTCGCTTCACAACTGCTCCATTTAAGCTGCAGTGGCTCAAGTGGTTAGAACAGAGTACTGCAGATCAGCAGTCTGGCTGATCGAACCCCACCAGCTCCAAGGTTGACTCAGCCTTCCCTCCTTCTGAGGTCGGTAAAGTAAGAACTCAGATTGTTGGGGGCAATATGCCGATGTTGTAAAACCGCTTAGAGAGGGTTGCAAGCCCTGATAGGCGGTATATAAATACAGTGCTATTGCTATATCTTAAAATCTTCAAACTGATGCTGAAGGGTCATTGATAATCCTTGTGCTTTTGTCTCTTGTAGGAATATGTTTCCACCCAATCTTGTAGAAGCCTGCTTTAGACAGGTAAGAAGAGTGGAAGATCCTAATTGGGAACTTGCTTATTGGGGCCAACTCTGAGTGGCCCTCAACTTTTGTAACTGACGTTGAAACCAAACACTACAACAATATTAATAATCAGCATATGACCAAAACTGTCTTTCATATAAACAATGTACACTACAGCTCCCAGGTAAGTTAGTCAATGGGGAAATTGTGGCTCAAGCATTCCCTGTTCATTTCGGATGATTTGCTGACTGACCTGTACACCCACTCGAGACCTTTCTCATCTGCAGAGTTTGTGAGAGTTGCTCATTTGGATGTTGTTTCTCTCCTAAGAGCCCGAGCTGATCCTTCCTTCTGCTTCCCTTCCAGTATAAGACTCAATACAGTGTCCGGGTTATCAACAGAACGGTTGTGAGCAACACTTCTCCTGCGGCCATGTTGCCACAGCACCCAAACCGGGATACCAACAGCAGCGGTTTCAACTACAATGCCACCATTGCCAGTTTGTCTCTCCTGCCACTTGAAAATGCTTTGGGAGTCTGGAATAATGTCACTAAAGCTCTAGGGAGCTTCCCGGAAGTGCTGAACTTTGAGGAGGTCATCCCCGGCCCGGGTTCTGTCAACGGGGTGAACGCCCTTGGCCTCGTTGTCTTCTCCATCTGCTTTGGCCTGGTGATTGGCAACATGAAGCAAAAGGGACACCCCCTGCGGGAGTTTTTTGACTGCCTCAATGAAGCCATCTTGCGGATGGTGGCAGTCATCATATGGTGAGGACAGGGTCCCTCCTAGGCCGAGCAGGGGGCAGGCTGTGATATCTTTGAAAAGCAGTCTTACTCTGGGCTACTGATGTGGTTAAACATACACAAGGATAGGATCAGCTTAGGGTCAGAAAACCTCCAAGTATTCTACAGGTAGTCCTCGACTTACGACCACAGTTGAGCCCAAAATTTAAGTTGTTAAATTTGGCGTTTGTTAAGTGAGCTTTGTCCCATTTTATGACCTTTCTTGCCACATTTGTTAAGTGAATCACTGCCGTTGTTAAGTCAGTAACACGGCTGTTAAGTGAATCTGGCTTTCCCATTGACTCTGCTTGTCAGACGGTCGCAAAAGGCGATCACATGACCCCGGGACACTGCAACCGTCATAAATACGAGTCGGTTGCCAAGCGTCTGAATTTTGATCACATGAGCATGGGAATGCTGCAAGGGTCGTGAATGGGGAAAATGGTCAATAAGTCACTTTTTTCAGTGCCGTTGTAACTTCGAACAGTCACTAAGCGCACTGTTGTAAATCGAGGACCACCTTGTATTTATTGAAATTTTAATCCTACCACTGACGAGAGTTCTCCAGGCAGATTCTGAAACTGCAATAAATGCAATTATTTATGCATTTACGCAGGAGGTGTCTGCATAGATTTGCCATTGGCAGTTGGCAAATAAAGGGAGCTTTACGCAGAATACAGTTTGCTGAAGGACAAATGAAAGAGCACTATTACCTTCATGGCTTACTTAGGAGCTCCCCCAAGTATCAAAGGCAGTTTGATACCCTCAGTTTGATGCATAGGAAGAATTGAACTCTTCATAAATAACGAAGGACCTTCCGCAGGCTGGTGTCTTCCAGATGTCTTGGGATTACAACTCAGGATTTTTAGCCATTAGACTAGTCTGTTAGTTTGTTTCATTTATTAAATTTATATGCTTCCCATCTCACTGTTGAAGCAACTCTGGGTGGCTTACGAAAGGATAAAAAAAAATGAAAACAATTAAAATTAATGAGGGTTAAAAAGAACTAAAAGCCAAGAAGATCGGTGGCACTTGCATGGGATCTCTCCACCTCATCGCTCAGTTGGCCAAGCCTTGTTGGAATTGTAGAATCAATACATCTGAAGGGCATCAGACTGGGAAACCTGGGTGATAATGACTAATCTTTTTTTTTCTTAAAGTATGTTAATTACTGTAAATTTATCTGTTTTAGCAGAATTGCTTGATGACCAATCAACTTTGGAATTCAGCAAATCTGAACCTTTTTAACTGGCAGGAATTTCAATTTCAGCACAGAAATTGCCTTAACTAAATCAGCATTTGCCGATCACCCAGGAGATTACAATTGGTTCTGAGTGGTAGTGGACCTTAGAAGCTTGATTTAGACTCGTTTTCAAAGAAAAAAAACCCCCCGAAGTCCAGTTGCCTTTTGGAAAAAGTGCCTTTGGGAAAGAACTTGGAGATCCTTCAGCATGAAAAGCTAGTAAACTGTCAACAGCCTTTTTCTGAAAGCACAAAGCATTGTCTGTTTCCCCTGTTGCCTCAGAGCTGAGTTTGGGAAATTGAGCACTATTCTGACATGTTTTATAACAGGTACGCCCCTATTGGGATCCTCTTTCTGATCGCTGGTAAGATTTTGGAGATGGAGGACCTGGCAGTGATGGGAGGCCAGTTAGGCCTGTACACACTTACAGTTATTGTGGGGCTCCTGATCCATGGTCTCTGTGTCCTTCCACTCATCTACTTCATTGTCACACGCAAAAAACCCTGGATCTTCGTGGCTGGCCTCCTACAAGCCCTCGTTACAGCCTTCGGGACATCTTCCAGGTGATGGTCTCTCGCAAAAGAATGGGACAGGCAGGCAAGCCATCTGGGTACCACTCCCAGGAGACTCTGTGTGTGTGTGTGTTGTTGTTGTTTCCAAGCCTTTTTGGAACTCACTGTTGGAAAACATAGTTCCCAGCCAAGCCAACAGATTGGGGATCTTAAGTCACAAGTAGTGTATGTGTGTTGTATGTCGGATTCGTTGCCAGGCCCTTTTGTTGTTCACAGTTGGAAGAAGCAGCTCTTAACAAGATGGGGAGAAGCAGGAGTTAAGGATATTGGCTTGGAAGTATAGAGAGAAAAAAAGCTTTTCTTTCCTTGGGAAGCAACTGGTAAGCCTTAATTTGCTCCAGCAATCTCAATTAATTAAAGGAATTAATTGTTAATGTTGGTTTTTTTTATCAGTTGGGTTTATGTTTGTGACCTGGTTGTTGCTATTAATTTAAATTTGTATGCTGCCCAATCTCCAATGACTCTGAGCAATTCATAAGTAAAAGCATTTAACACCTGGAAAAAAATACAGCAATAAATAAAAGTGAAAGAACAACAGATTAAAAGAACGACAAAAACATTCTTGAAATAAAGACATCCACACAATTCAAAGTTATTGTTGCTTCGTTAAATTGTTTTTAATCTTGCATGTTCCACAGAGTCATTTGTGAGACAGACAGCCATATAAATGGAAACAATGAATAAATGAATATAATATTCTTGAAACTGTTTAGCAACTCTGCTCAAATTTCATCCCAGGCAAATGGCATTCCTGCTTGTATAAGAGAATATAGGGTTATGACCTGGCTCCTAAAAGGCCATCAAAGATTCTTCATTCAGGTTAAGAACTTTTCTGATTTTTTTCTGTTAATTTTAAAATGGCTTCTGCATCACAGAAAAATTTCCATACTAGTTATCCTTGATTAAAACATCCACACCCGTAAGGCACACTAGCAAAACCTGGTAATTAACATTCAGTCATAAATACGAAAAGATTAAAAATGTAACATAAAATAGTGGAACATGGCATTAAAAATAGAAAATTACCAAAATCTACCATCCATCAAAAACATTTGGAGGCTTATATGGTTCTGATCTGGACTCAAATGGTCAATCTAGGACAGTGTTTCTCAAATTTGACAACTTCAGGATGTGTGGTCTTCAACTTCCAGGATTCCCCAACCAGCAGGAAGTCCACACAGCTTAAAGTTGCCAGGATTGAGAAAAAACTGGTCTTTGTTGCAAAAATGAAGTATTATCCATTATTCTATGAATCAGCAAAAATATATATATGGATGTGAAATTTACTTGCTGTTTTGGCTCTCCTTGCAATCACTGACAATTTTCTGAAGTCCTTCCAAGAAAATGGATGATCATGTAAAACATTTTAAACATCTTAAAGCCATTCTTGGACAACGTTGGAAGAAGGAAAAAAAAAACTAATTGAAACCCAGTTCGGCTCATGGGCTAGGAATGAATTTGAAGGTAGTGTTCATAGGGATGAGTCTGAAAAAAAAAGAGGCTGCCACAATGTATTTGTATCATAGTTAGCTGCAAGGGGGGAAGGCTCTAGTGAGCACCAGCTGAGTGTTGGGTGCCAACATCAAAAAGGCCAGATTGTGGGGTCTTTGATATTTTTGGAGTTTGGTTGTTTTTTTGCAGACATCTCATTACCCATCTAGGTAACGTCATCAGTGTTAGAAGGGAGTGGAGTTTGCAAGAAAACAACCAAGCTCAGAGTGCACCAAGGGCCGTACTCTTCAACTCTGAGCGACAAATGTTCTCTTGTATCAGGCCCAGCTTGCATTCATTTGAGCAGAGTCTCAGAGAGATCACAAAAAGCAGGCAAATCCAATGTTGGAGCAGATGTTCAGATACCAAACCAAAGGCTTTGCGTTGCTTTTAAGCTTTGTGTTTGAATTAGACTGAGAGGAGCCATCTTGGGTCCCTTTTGGCCTTGTTCGCAAGTTATGAGATGTTTTGCTTCCAGCTCAGCCACGCTCCCTGTTACATTCCGTTGCCTGGAAGAAAACAACAGGGTGGATAAACGAGTTACCAGGTTTGTTCTGCCGGTGGGGGCAACTATCAACATGGATGGCACTGCACTTTATGAAGCTCTGGCAGCCATCTTCATTGCACAGGTCAACAACTACGAGCTTGACTTCGGCCAGATCATTACTATTAGGTGGGTACACGTGCACGTAGGTGATAAACTACCTCTAAGGACTTGCCTCTCCTCTCTCTTCAAGAAAACAGAACTCTTGAAATTGGCATCATTTCAAAAGGAACTTTTACTGGAAGATAGTGATAGTAAGGAAAGCAAGGCAGGATCTGAAATCCCCGCTCAAAACTGTTAGGTTAAAAGTTGAAGAAACCTTTCCCCTTTATTCAGTCCGAAAGTGAGCCAATCCACAGGTGTGAAGTTGTTATGAGAACCTGGAGCTGAGAAGGTGATAATCTATTCTCAGCTCGTTCCCTCTGAGCTGAGACAAAACAGATGGCCCCAAGCTACTCCCTCCTCTTCCCAGGAAGGTACATCAAAGGAAAGACAGAGACAAGGAAAAGTTATAAACTGTCACCCAGGCCCTCCCCACAAGAACGGCAGCATCCCAGCATCCCGACAGGGATCTATGGGGACCTGACACTACCTGTGCTGGTTTGCTTTGCCAGGAGTGCTGTGCTGCTTAGCACAGAGGACCCCAACTTTTCCAGCTCTGCGGACTGGCAGCGGCAGCAGCGGGGGGAAGGGATGGTTTCGCACACGCAACCTAATGCCACAAATGCAGCTTTGCGTGCTTGCCCACCACTTGCGTGACCTGGTTCCCAAAGGGCCACAGCCCAGGGATTGGGGACCCTTGGTTTAGTACATATTTGCCTTATGAGATTTTGGATATGTAGATAGTGTCCTTCTGCATTTGTTTTACTTCCTTACGTCTATTATTTTAAAATTCCATTTTTAAAACTGCTGCATTTTACATCAGCAGTCAAGGAACTTTTTGATTTGTTGCCCCGTCCTTGAGTTAGACCAGGAAGGCCAAGCTAAATAATTCTGCAGAATTATTTCCCAGCTTGCAAACTGCAAATTTTAATACAGGCTTCTCCAAACTGATGCCCTATTGGTGGTGTTCTAGATTATAATTTCCATAGTCCTTTCGCCTGTGAGAGTCATAGTCCAGAACCACCTGGAGAACACCAATTTGACGAAGAGGATGAACAAAATCTGTGAGGCCAGAGTTTTGAGGAGTCCTATAACGAGGCACCATCTTACTAATGTTCCTCCAATCTAACCAATGCCCTCTTCACCACAGCATTACTGCCACAGCAGCCAGTATCGGAGCTGCTGGCATTCCACAGGCGGGCCTAGTGACCATGGTAATCGTGTTGACGTCTGTCGGATTGCCAACGGAGGACATCACTTTGATTATGACTGTGGACTGGTTCCTGTAAGTCCCTGCAAGAGAGAAATGGTTGGGGCTAATGGTTATACTTGTGTTTAAGTCTACTTTAAATAGATGTAGCCCACAAATAGACCTCTTTTCTTCCTCCCCACCTTCATGTCATTGTAATGGAGACGGCAGAATTTCTCCTGCCCAACTCTCATTGAAATATGAGAGTACCCACATTCAGTGATGGAACACCTCTGTAGAAATGACTGTATCCAGTCTCCAGCATCATCAGATCGGGCAGGGAGAAACCCTGGGGAATCTGCTGCCATTCTGTGTTGATGATATTGAGTACAAGTTTTCCCTGTTTAGCAACTGCAGTTGAGACCGGCACCTTGGTTGTTAAGCCAAGCAGTCACTAAGTGAAACTGCAACTCTACTTAACAGTATTACTTCAGCCATCTTTAGACAGTCCCTGAAAGAGGACTAACCCTGTAGCATTTTTGAGTGCTTGTGGTAAAAAAAAGTAAGATAGATTTAAAGAAGATGGGGGTGGCTGTTAATTCAAAGGGCAATAAAGTACATAGAAAATAAAGACACAGTCACAGTTTTACATTAAGCATAGTAGTTAAAGACCGGGTCGTTCGGAAACCTTAAACAGAGGACCATTGTAGGAAACCAGAGGGCAGACTTAGTTCCATTTCCTGCTCTAACTTAGCAGAACTGTTCTTATATTTTCCGGTCACATCTACCCGACCCACTAGAGCAGGGAGGCAAGGAATGTTGTGGGTCCCGTCCCTAAAAAGATACATGTGGCGGGACCCAGAAGAAGGGCCTTCTCTGTGGTGGCTCCCTCTCTCTAGAACATCATCCCCCCCTGGAAATTAGACTGGCCCCCACTCTAATACTCTTTTGGAAGGCTCTGAAGACGTGGTTCTGTCAGTGGGCTTGGGGAACCCTGAGCGGGATGGAGCCCATTAAACGGCTAGTATGAATGTGGATTGTTGCCGGAGTTGGTTATTATTTTTTGTTGTTAATTGTATTTTATGTGCTGTTTTTATAGCCTTGTAAGCAGCCTTGAGTCACCATGTGTGAGTAGGCGGCAATATACATTTTCTAAATAATAAAATAATAATAATAATTTGCCAGCAATATCCATGTGAGACTGAAGGTACCCTTCTGTTGGCATTGAAAACGGCAGCCCTCTCCCAAGCAATTTTTGACGTAACAATTCCTTTTTCTTCTGCTTTCAGAGACCGTCTCAGAACTACCATCAATGTGCTGGGGGATTCACTGGGTGCTGGTGTTGTAGAGCATCTGTCTCGCCATGAGCTGGAGATGCAGGATGCTGACCTCAGCAACTCAGTCCTTGAAGAGAATGAAAAACCATACCATCTAATATACCAAGAGAATGACACCCACAAGCACCTCAACTGTGAGACACCAATGTGACTTGGAGGAGCGGAGTGTTGTCGGGATAGGATCTGTAAAAATATCACAAATGTGAAGCGCTAGAGAAGCAAGAGCCAGCCACAGTCCTCCCACAAACTCTCAGCAACTTCGTTTTCCCTGTTCATGTCACCAGAAAAAAAGGAATTTTTTTTCTATAACGGTGATTGTGTTCCTACAATCATGATTTGACAATAAGAGTTCGACCTCGCCTGTCCCGCCTCTTAACCACAGCTGGTTAGTATCCTGCACCAAGCCAACTCCACATTTCCTTGCCAAGAAGATAAACTTTGAACATATTGTGCTGTGCCATAAAGAACTAATTTAAATCTTGTGCTACAATTTTACCGATTTTGCTCGTTTTTGAAATTTTTTTTAGCACTTGAAAAAAATGCAGCCAAATAATATATATGCATATATATATATATATATGATGCTTTATTGGTATGGAAAATGTTTATTTATGAGTATCATTAAAGTGGAGAATTATGTACAGCCTGTGTTTTAAAAAAAAATGATATGTGCAACTTGCTTCATTACAAATGAACATGTAGTCCTTGTTTAGAGACTCTTTGCAGTTACAGTGGAGATAAAAAACTCACTTTGTGACCATTCCTCACATTTATGACCTTTGTAGGAGTCCTTTACCTTTGTAAAGCTGAAGTAAAGGTTGTAAGCACAAAAGAAAACTGAAGTAAAGGTCATAAGTACAGTTACAGTTTCACTGAGCAACCATTTTGCTTAACGGCTGAGTTGCCAGTCCCAATTGTGGTCACTAAATGAGGACTGCTTGGACTATAGTATCATAATGGCAATGCTTATTTGCTTTTGTTTCCTTATTGGTTAATCGTTCAGAACACAGTGGCTTTATCAACCCAAGATGCATAGAGCTCAGTATCGTTTTTTTATATATACATTGGTAACTATTTTCAGAGACAAATAAGCAAGGCAGCCTGTCCTCTGTAGCTGCTCATAGCATCAGGGCACATAGCCTTGAATTGTGACTCATGGCTTTTGATAGATCTCTGCTCTCCCAGTTGTCTCATATGCTTTGAAAGCCAATGAAGATACTGTCCCGTTGCCTCTTATGTAAACCTCGGGACCTGGATGACTCTGACTGATTTCCAGTGTAGCATAAGGACCAGTACAGTCACTCCAGAGCCACCACACTCCTGCCTTTTCATATATCGATTCAAAAATAATGTGTGAAAAAAAGACTGTGGAATGTATCATGGTACACCATCAGTATTCAATTTACTACAAACAGGTATTTTGCAAAGCAGAGCTAAGAAACAGCTCTTTCATTTTGGCAACTTATCTGGGAAAACGCTTTATTAATCAGAAGAACATTATTTGGGTTTATTACAGATGTTGATAGGAAATGTCTTTTTAAGATCAAATCCAAGACATTAGCAAATTCAACATTCTCAGTGTTTTTTTTTCTTTCTTTGCTAGGCAGAGAGAACTTTCCTTTACTCTTCCTGGTTTCTTTCCTTTTTTCATTGCATGACAACATCCTTCTTTCCCTCTCCTAGAGGTTTGCTTGTTGCATGCTTAATTGTTGCCCAGTCTTTGCCTTTGAAGTGGAGTAGCCAGACCCATCTCTTTCCCTTGTCCTTCTTCCCTCTACCCCAGTCTCCCACCCCATCATCTCAGGCCAAGTCTTGCTGGTAACCTGGGGCTTTAGAAACACTATCTGCCATGAAGCACAAGAGCGGGAGGGGATTTCTTGAGACTAGTGCTATTTGGCACATGCTTGAAAGGAAGCTAACTGTTGCCATCTATTTTGTTGGGCTGAGTCAAGTTGCCAGGCTGGCTCTCTGGAATGCTTCTCCTGGCTGGCCTGTTCCTCCATTCTATTCTTACCAAGTATTGTGGACTGCAGAATGACTTGGAAAACAACATGCAGCCGTTGAATTGTGAATTTTAAACGTTTGTCCTGGGATACGGTATTATTAAAGAACAAAACGTGTACTGTGATTCTTGTATGGGCGGGCACACTCCTAGTCCCTTCCCCAATGTCTTGCCATCTGGTGGGAGTTACAAAGCATGCTTTTCCATGGCAGTCTCTGCCCTGTGAAACATTCTGCCCCTTGAGGTTTGGCAAGGCTTCTAAGACTTCTGTAAAGCTTTAAAGACCTGGCTTTCTCCCCAAATGCTGGGATCAGATTGAAAAAACTGCACATTAGAAGATTAGATTTTTTTTTGTGTTTAATATTTCAATGTGTTTATAGTTTTAATATGGTTTTATATGCTGTTTAAACACTTTGAGAGCTGCCCAGAGTTGGTTAGAAGATGGGCAGCTATATAAATGTTTTAAATAAAATAAATAAAAATATATTATTTAGGAGGTACTTTGTGGTCCTTTGGTACAGAATCCCGAACAACTATTTGCTTATTCATGGTGAGGGCTAGATCACGTTTAGCTAGCTCCCAGGCTTTAAGGCAAAATCCAAACTGACCATATGATGCTTGGCACAATGGCTCCCAGGCTTATTGATAGATGATAGCATTCCACTTCTGGAACAATGGGCATGAGGAATGTTAACAGTACTGACATGCTACCTCTTATAACCTGTTGCTCCAGCTGTTAAAAGCAAGTAGAGGCAATTGTTCATCACTAATAAATGAGGCAACATGGCAAGGACAGCAAAACAAGATTGTAGTTGTAGTCTTGTAGTTCATGACTGCTATCCTTTCCCAGAGTAGTAGCAGCTACAACACCCCAAAGCAAAGTTCTTTATAGGGAGCCAGGAGTATGCTAACCATCACCATTGGCAGAAGCTGAGCAATTAATTGGCGATTCTGAATAAAAATGGTCTTCAGGTCCATTCTGAATCAGTTCCTTTCCTTCACCCCAAATTGACTTTTGGACATCTGATAACACTTATCTTTCCCCCTCACGCCTATGAATTCTCTTGGAGCATGGAAGTTTGCTATTTTCTTACTAGTCTTTTTGTCTATTTGTTAATCCTTTCCCAACAAAATGATCTGTGTTTCCTCTGCTTTTGCTTCTTGTTCACTTGGAATAGATTAACACATTTAATCCAGTTAAACTCAACTCCTGGTTTAAAAAAAATCATTGCAGTTTCTTGGCACAATGTGGAAATGATTTGTCACTGTAATCCAGATAGTTTTATTTCCTTATTTCCCATTCTAGCCAATAGCCTGGAATGTCCACTGGTCCCATCAAACTGCTATTGTTCAACCCTACTGAGTTTTCTAGATCAGCCAGTCAACTACCTCCTGGCTGGGAAATTATGAATGAGGCTACTGTCAAATAATTACACTCTTCTTTTTTCCCTATTCACTGCTTCTAAAAATCAATTACCTTTAACTTCTGAGAAAAGAAGAAAAATCAGAATACAGAATAACGAAGTTGGAAGGGACCTTGGAGGCCTTCTAGTCCAACCCCCTGCTTAGGCAGGAAACCCTATAACATTTCAGACAAATGGTTATCCAATCTCTTCTTAAAAACTTCCAGTGTTGGAGCATACACAACTCCTGGAGGCAAGCCGTTCCACTGATTAATTGTTCTAACTATCAGGAAATTTCTTAGTTCTAGGTTGCTTCTCTCCTTGATTAATTACCATCCATTGTGTCTTGTTCTGCCTTCAGGTGCTTTGAAGAATAGGTTTATCCCCCCCTTTGTGGAAGCCCCTTAGATATTGGAACATTTATCATGTCACCCCTACTTCTTTTCATTAAAATAGCCATACCCAAATCAGAAATCTTATCATTGCCTAGAATCAGCAAATAAATTTCATAATAATAGTTGCAAAAGGCGGCTTTACTCGGAATTTACATCCTGCGACAATTTATTTATTTATTTATTGTATTTATATGCCGCCCAACTCCCAGAGGACAATATCTGTTAACACCCATCAAGCATCCATATCTGTCTATTCCAGGTCCTTGGGAACGACTCCATACGCGAACAGAAACGCCAAATCTAGTCTGAACATCTGGACGAACCATCATCATCATCATCATCATCATAATTACTATAATAGCGATTTAAGTACATATCTGGATATTTTGAAAATATTTTTGAATATTTTGAAACACAACTCGGCAAAAATTACATATCGATCACTGACTCGTTATTAATATACGCTAAATATGTTAATTATTAAGTAAATCCGCTTTGAGTCATGAATACAAATGTGTAATTTTAGTAGCTAGTTATTAAAATAAACATGAAAGCCACACGCAGGTAAACCATTAACCACACAGAAACACAAGAGGGCTCAAAATCCAGGATTAAAAATGAATGAAAGAAAATTCCTTACCGGAAGAGGAGGGTCACAAAGACTACTATTTCCGCCCGCCTTGCCATGTGCAAAAGAAACTTCGCTGGTGCCGGAGACGGGACGGTCTCATGATGATGGCGTCATCGGTGCGCAGCGGCAGGATGGCGGCTGGAGCGGCGCGCTCGCTGCTACTTCTGCGGCTCTCCGGTCGGAGCTGGCGATGTCGGGGTCGCGTTTACTCCTCGCCGGGGCTGAGGCGGCCTTTCCCTTCTGCGCCTTCCGTGGCGGGACCTTGGGCGGCCCGGGCGCCTTTGGGAGCGCCGCAACCAGAGGAGGAGCAGCGGCGGCGGCGGCGCTTTCTCTTGGGCGGGCGTTCCTCCAGCGGCTATAGCAGCAGCAGCAGCAGCAACGGCGAAGACAACCTGGAAGGCTCTGAGGGCGACGGAGGCCTTCCTGGCTCCGGCGACAGCTCGGGCTCAGACTCTGGCGGGCCGACTATAGTGACAGCGCTGGCCCCGCTCACGGTCCCTGAGAACGTCCCCCACGTGCCCCTTATCCCTATCTCCAGGAACCCCGTCTTCCCGCGCTTCATCAAGATAATCGAGGTGATCCACGTCAATGATATTTTCAGATAATGAAGAGAAATGGGGAGGAGAAGAGGAAGAAGCCGTTTTCCCCTGGGAGGGGCTCATAGGATGGTGGGGAGAGAGATGGGGGGGGGTTGAGTCTCTGCTTTGCTTTGTACAAAAATCCCAGTTCACTGGCTGGTACAGGTAGTCCTCAACTTGCAGCGCTTCATTTAGTGATCGTTCAAAGTTACAAGGGCAGTGAAAAAAATGATCTGTGACCATTTTTCACACTTACCACATGCATCATCCCCCTGGTCACCTGATCAGAATTCAGACGCTTGACAACTGTTTCCTATTCATGATGGTCGCAGTGTGATCACCTTTTGCAGCCTTCTGACAGACGAAGTCAATGGGGAAGCCAGATAGACTTAACAACCGTGTTATTAACTGAAGAACTGCAGTGATTCACTTAACAACAGTGGCAAGAAAAGTCATAAAAGGGGGCCAAACTCACTTAACAAATGTCTTGCTTAGCAACATACATTTTGGGCTCAGTTGTGGTCATAAGTCGAGGACTATCTGTATATCCAGATAAGTAAATCTGGGAAGGACCCTCTAATGAGCTCCTGTCTTCCAACAGCTTGTTTTAATCAGTCTAGTTTAGTATGACACTAATTTTTACACTGGATGGAGTCACTGAAGCAGTCGGTGCAAGCTTAAATGGACTCCGGGGGATGGTAGAGACAGGAAGGCCTGGAGGAATGTTGTCCGTGGGGTCACAATGAGTCAGACATGACTTCGCAACTAACAACAACAACATGTTAAGTTCTTTAAAGATCAAAACCAGCATCTTGAATTATACTCAGGAGCAAATTAGCAACCAGTACACTCACAGAGCAGAAGTGTAACATGTGCTGTTCTAGGAATGCAATAAATGCCAGTGGCACCTCATTTTGTTCCAGCTGCAGCTTCTAACATTCTTCAAGGATAATCTTAAAAAGACTAATATGAGGCACACATTCAGAATGAAAAATCATAAAGCATGGTGGAGTGCTTTTTTTAAATCAGTTTGACTATGTTTTGTTAAAAATAAGTTTATTTAACTCATATCAACTGAGGATGAGACCACTTTTTGGAAAGGATATTATAGTAATTATTTTACGAGATATAATGGTTGTGCATCTGCAAAGCTTTTTAAAATTATGTGTCCTAACAACTGGGGAATAGTCAGGGTTTGGATGGAAATTGGATTAGTTGTTCAAATAGAGTAGACTATCTCCATGACCTCATTGACAGTAGTGTGTAAGCATATTATTACTTTTGTTCCCTAATCTGATGTTATAAGAATATATATTTTGTGGTTGCAAGTTAATAATTCTGCAGTGGTTCTTTCTGTTCATTCAATCAATACTTAAAAGTGATAACAGATTTACGCCTTGGGAATTTACTTAGAGTGTATAGCAAGAATGCATTGTATTCCTAATGTACTTTTTGAAGTCTGAAACAGAATTCAGTAATGTAACATAGTGTGTAGTGATAAGAGCCATACATAGGAGCTAGCTACAGCCTAAGTATCTTTTTTGATTATAAAGAGCCATACATAGGAGCTAGCTACAGCCTAAGTATCTTTTTTGATTATAAGAATTCACTTTGAGGATAAGCTATGAGATAAAGTTGAACTTTTCAATATAAATTATATTAATGGGTTGCAAAGACAACTTTTTCTGCTAAAAGGAGTGTATTGAAGACAAGGGATGAAGATGTTTTTTTTTAATTTTTTTTATTTATAAACTATCTTTCATTACAGTGTCATTCAGGTGTAACAACATATATATCATGTATATCACAGTTTACCAGAGAGTTATCTAAATTAGTAGTTGTATAGTTACCAAAAATGATTTTGTAGTT
>JANHJO010002171.1:103690-114958 GCA_032468235.1 Pseudoxyrhopus heterurus | reverse complement strand
CGACAGAGAATGAGGTGGCTGGATGGAGTCACTGAAGCAGTCGGTGCAAGCTTAAATGGACTCCAGGGGATGGTAGAAGACAGGAAGGCCTGGAGGAACATTGTCCATGGGGTCGCGATGGGTCGGACACAACTTCGCAACTAACAACAACAATTTTAAGCGCACAATAGTGTATAACTCAATAATCTAGCACAGTTTTTAAATTAGAAGTGGACATAATTTCAATTAGGGTTGCAGAATGGGTAGGGTAGTTTTGGGAGGCTTCTTAAAAACTGCACTATGCCTATTGTAAGGCTGTGGGTTTTTTATGTTTTTCACCCCAAGGTGGTAGAAGTCTACTATCAATTTATTCTGATCAATAACCATGGTCAAAAGGTGTTCCAAGGGTCAAAAAAGATTACTTCGAGGCCACAAGTAGCTAAGCCTTGTATTATATTCTGAAAGCCTCAGATGCCATTCTCTGTGTACTCTTACTAGAGTAGGCAAACTTTGTTTCTCCTGCAGACATAAAGGATTTCTGCCAGATATAAAATGAAAAACAAGGATAGCAAGTCAGAAAGAACTTTTCCTACTACATTGTCATTCAAATTCTTGTAAATGGCATATTCACTTTTCATTAAGTGAGCTACGAATTCCTTTTTTAAAAGATCGCATTCAAAAAGTTTAAAAGCATGATTCTTACTTGTGGATTCTATTCTGTCAAACCTCTGACTCGGTTTCTTTCTGTTGAAAGATTTTGAAAGCCATTCCATAATTTTGATAGATTATATTTTGACAGATTTGATTTAATAGACTTCTTAGGATGATTTGTTTTGAGTATTCAATATTTGACTATGTTGCAGTTTAAATTTGTTTTAGGCCTTTAAAAATTCTAAGAATCTAATTTCCTCTGTCAATTTTAACCATTGCTTTAGCTTGAGATAGTTCATAAATTGCAGTTATGTGGCAGTACTAAATTTATTTTGACAGTTCAGTCCTGGAATCAGATTGTAAACCTTGGTTTTTTTCTCTTTCTGTGCAAATCTAGCACCAGTTGTGGCCTTGGCAATGCTTCAGAACTCTGTTTTCTTCAGGGTTATACCACAATTGGCAGCTCTTCTTAGCTTTTTCTTATCAGCAATGCTTTGACTAACAGTAACATGTGAAAATGATCTGTTAGAAAGGAGGATATCCCAAATTCAAGGAATTATATCCAGGATATGTATTTATTTCTATCATGTTTTTCAATTGTAGAGCCACAGTAGGCTTACTTAGATTTAAAAATAGATTTTTATAGTATATGTAAGCTTTTAACCTTAGAATCAAAACACAATTTCATGGTTGCTAGTTATTTCTGAGCCAAAGGTTATGACTAAAGGTTAGCCAGTTGCTTCACATTTTAGTATATTTCATCATCTTATTTGAGTGAAGCCATTCATTTTAAAACTAGATTTTATCACCAGCATTGATATTTGGTTTTTCCTTGACCTTACCAACAACTTGGAAAATGCCTTTTTTTAGTTTTCCATTTTTTTTAAAGGCTCTGAGTTTTCCTAAAGATAGAAAGATTGCAGTAATCTCAACATTACTTTTCATGGAAAAAAGTATTCTCAGCTAATAGCCATCATTAAGTTCCATAAGAGAATTCTGCATTGGCATAATCAAAAGTTCTTAAGACATCTGATCTGTTTTGTCCCCACCCTCCATGCTTTTACATTTTGCAGGGCATGTCTAGGGAGGTTTTCATTCATCCAGGTCATGGCTTTCCCAAAGGTATTTTCATTTTAAAGGCAACAGAACTTTCCGATTTTCTGATAAAGTCCCATTGCCTTTAAAATAAAAGCACCTTTGGTACATACCAGGATACCACACACTAAGCAGGAACCAATTTTACTACCGTGCCAGGAGGGATACTTGTGGAGGTAGAGACCGATGGAGAAGATAAATAGTCACTCCATATATGGAGAAATAATGGTAAAAACTAATGACAGGGATGGGCTGAGATGCGAAAAGAATTGGAGACATTTTTTAAAAAAAGTTTTTAAAAGGAGGGTTGCATACAAAACAGGGAAGAAGAAAATACTTGGTGTACCAAGAGGCACCATGTCAGACCTTAACAGCTGGGTGCCCTTTAGGCAATGTCTCCAGGAGATGCAGTATTTACTTTTGTTCCCCTCCCCACAGTTCATGGTAGTCTATCACCTCAGTGAAGCACAAGCAAGCATAAAGTAGCAGCTGACACACCCTATGTTCTTTCTGGTTTTACCTGGCATTCTTTCTCACCTGACCCTGTCGCTGAGAGCTCTATGAAACAGTAAGTGATTCTGCAATGGAAGTTGAGAACATCATATCCGAATGCAGAAAAAGAGCCACCAGCTTAGAGACACTGTTAGAGACATCATCCCATGCCCTATGCCTCTCCTTCCTTCTGTTCTTTCATCTTCCCTTTGATTAGAACACTATCAAATATTCTTTTTAGTAATTTTAGCTAATAAAAAACTGATCTGATCTGATTCTTAATCTTCCTGCATACACCTAACTTAAAGAATCTAAAGGGGTATAGTTTCAACACTTGCAGGATGGCTCTGCCTGAGAAAGAATGGAATATATGACTGAGATACGGTATATTTATATTTATATTCTGGGGCCAGATATGTGAAATGTATGCAAAACAAATTCATGGAGGAGTTTGTGTAATGTTTTCGAGCCAAAATTGGTAGAGATCTCATGGATGCCTTGGCGTGATTTCTTTAGAGCTAACTGAGTAAATTGCTTGGACTGCTAAATATTTGAACCCAGATTAGTATTCTTGATTAATGGACAGACTTATGGAAAGGAGGAAAAGAGTGTGTTGTACACCCTGCATTCTAGGTTGGGCATAATAATATGAATAAATACAGTTTATAATTTATTTTGAAAGGACTTATTGAAGGCTGGTGTATTGGGGTTTAGCATCAAGACATCTCTTCTGTTAATGTCTCATTAAGTCTATCTTAAAATATGTTAATGAATGTCTCATTCATTAAGACTATCTTAATTCATAGGTAAAAAACAAAAAACTGGTTGACCTGTTGAGGAGAAAAGTAAGTCTTGCCCAGCCATATGCAGGTGTATTTCTCAAGAAGGATGATAGGTAAGTTGTAATTTTTTAATATGTTTACATCATGCTTTCTCTAAAGATCAGCTAAATTGGCCTCTGAAGGCCAATTTAAAAGGACACGATCTCTATCTCAGTTTAGAAATAAAAAGATAACTTGTTCCATTGCAGAACTGTTGCAAATTACTATGTTTTAAAATACAGCTTTTGCTGTTGCTTAGCTGGAATTGAAAAATCTGAAATTTTGCAAACATGAATTCCCACTTATATAATATGAAATACAGGTAGTCCTTGACTTACAACGTCATTTAGTGCCCGTTTGAAATTATGGCACTGAAAAAAGTGACATGACCATTTTTCACACTTACGACCATTACAGCATCGCCATGGTCGGATGATTTATATTCGGGTGCTTGACAACTGACTCACATTATGACGGCTGCAGCGTCCCAGAGTCATGCGATCCCCTTCTGCGACCTTCTGACAAGCAGAGTCAATGGGGAAACCAGATTCACTTAACAATTGTGTTATTAATTTAAGAACTGCAGTGATTCATTTAACAAATGTGGCGAGAAAAGTCGTAAAATGGGGCAAAACTCATTGAACATTTTTTTTTTACTTAGCAACATAAATTTTGGGCTCAATTGTGGTTGTAAGTGAGGACTACGTGTAATTCTAAGCTCTAGCATCTCTAAGTTTAGGTCCCTGATCAGTTGTGAAATTTTAACAAATATGGCAAGTACAGTCGTAAAATGGGGCAAATTCACTTAACAAATTTTTCACTTAGCATCATAAATTCTGTGCTCAATTGTGGTCGTAAGTCAGTGACTACCTGTATTCTCGACCCCTCCCAGCACCATTTGAAAATACGGATCGTCATACTTTTTACAAGAGACTTCAATAAATCAGTCATCAGATTAAGGAGCACATTGATCTCTCTTGATACATTATGTGTGATTTGCTGGCTAGCTGGCTGAATATTCTGTCTTTATTGCTTCCGTTAAATCTTTTTTTATACGGCATATTTATCTAGTGGTAGTTTTATCTATGTATGGAGGCACATTGACTGCCATTCTTATTAGGAGTGAATGTTTAGAATTACCAAAATTATTATTTAATCCAGAACACTGACTTTATCCTGACTGGTATTATTTTATAGCAGGTCAGCAAGATCCTTGTTCTATAGATGTGTGGTGATTATGACAATTTTCAAAGAATCTCCCATTTCCTGTATTTATTTATTTTTCAAAGATTCACTAGTGAATCGGAGAATGCTATCGATAACCGGAAAATCTTTTCTGTCACATTAAAGTTTTACGTGTCAAAGTAAGATGTTAAAAAAAAAAAGTTTGTCAGCAGATTCCTTTGCTCCAAAGTTAATATTAAAACGGACTGTGTTTTCTGAAATTGAGCTCTCTTCTTTCTCCACAAACGTCTCTCGGTAATTACTTTGACTTTTTTTTTTTTTGTCAGCAACGAATCAGATGTGGTGGAAAATCTAAATGAAATCTATCAGATGGGGACTTTTGTCCAGATCCATGAAATGCAGGACCTGGGTGACAGATTACGGATGATTGTCATGGGACACCGGAGGTAAATATCCACTCTACAATTCTTGGATCTTCTTTCTTGTTCATTTATGTGTAGTTGCCATATCTTGGTGGATGGATGGGGAACACAATGCCATTCAGCACTAGAGAGTTGATGTCATATTGATGAAGAAAATCTCTGTAACTTTGCATCTGTTCTGGATGGGGGCGGACATTATATATATTTTTTTTAAAAGGTCACTTGAATCTGTCTTTGGATCTGTAGAAGGTTTAGCACATCCCTAATCCTTAAACCATGTTAGTATTTCAAATAGAAATGCCACACTTTGTATCGAGCCTAGATGATAAGGGGGAAAAGAAATTCAGTGGGTTCCCTGTTCTTACCAAATCCATTCACTATTTCCCTTCTTTGGGGGTTTCAGAATTCGCATCAACAAGTGGATGGAAGTGGAGGTGGAGGAGGCTGAGACCAAGAAGAAACCCCGCCAGAAGCAGAGGCGTTCCAAGCAAGAAGTGGATGGGCGACCGGAGACAAAGCACCAGGATGCTGAAGTGGTGCTGGAACCTCTCCAGGCGCCTCCAGGCGAGGTGCTCATGGTGGAAGTGGAGAATGTGGTCCATGAAGATTTCCAGGTCTCTGAAGAGGTCAAAGTGAGTGAGGGGACCTGGCAGGACTTCTTTCTGGAAGGAAACCACCTGAACCTGTAGCTGAGAATGCAAAGGATACCCTCTTCTGCATGCATTAACCCTGTCTTAGCCAAACAGGACACACAAGATTTGTCTCTTGCAGACGCGTGGTGGAGCCCTGCGAGATGGGAAAATACAGATTTATACTCGGAGATTCCCTTCCAGTATTCATCTGTTCGTACCATTTGTTTGCAGGCTCTGACGGCAGAAATTGTTAAGACCATCCGGGACATCATTGCCTTGAATCCACTTTACAGGTATGCTTCCTGTCCTCCTTAGATCCAAGCAGATGCAGGGGCACCTGTTGTGCATCCCTCACATCTTCTCCCACCGTAAACTTAGGAAGGTAAAGCTCAGTTTATAAAGCAATCATTTTTCCAGGTAGCTTGTAGATCAGGGGTGTCAGACTCAAGGCCCGTGGGCCTGGAAACAGCAAAGGATGGGCTCGCTGTGCCTCTGGTAGCGAAAATGGAGCTGGGGGGGGGGCACGTGCAGCTCCCCCGGGCTCCGTTTTTGCTGGCAGAGGGCTGCAGGAGGTCGGGAAGGGAAGGGATTATAATGAGAGGGAGGGAGGGTCTCAGGGAAGTCCTACCTTAGCACTTGGCCACCACAGGTGCCCCCAAGACAAGTCCCGTGTCACGCCCACCATGGCCACACCCCCGGCCCTCCGAGGTCAAACAACCCTGATGCAGCCCTCAATGAAACCGAGTTTGACACCTCTGTTGTAGATGATGGTTGATGGGCATGTTTGTTCTTAGTAATTTGGGGTTTGTAAACAACAGCAAAATATAAATAGCCCAGCAAAGAAATCCACCCAAATCAGGGAACCGTGCCCTGCATGCCCAATGTGGGATTTAGCAGCAATTTGAGTTAAAGTAGAATCCTTCCTCATCTAACAGATAAACCCCCTCTGTTCCCAAATCTGGAGACATTTCCTCTTTCCTGTGTGTAGCTACTAGGCTGATAATACAAGTACTCCCTGACTTAGGACCACAATTGAGCCCAAAATATCTGTTGCTAAGTGAGACATTTGTTAAGTGAAATTTTGCCGCGTTTTATGACCTTTCTTGCCACCGTTGTTAAGCGTTGTTAAGAACCAAACCACCAAATGAAACCACGGACATACTAAGCGTGGTTTCAGAGGAATGCGGAGATAAGCAAGGAAGGTGGATTGTGGGGAAGGGCTCTGATCTGCTGCCTGGTGTTCTTTCAGTGCATGTGCTGGAAAGCATGGCGGTGTTCTGAGAGATGCCTCCTTCCTTTGACATATGCTTCCATTTGGTTCTTGCAGAGAATCTGTGCTTCAGATGATGCAGGCAGGGCAAAGGGTGGTTGACAACCCCATCTACTTGAGTGACATGGGCGCAGCTTTGACCGGAGCTGAATCGCATGAGCTTCAGGACGTCCTAGAAGAAACAAATGTAAGGGAGAAGAGACTGCCACACCACCACCGTAGGCTGAGTTTGATGAGACTCGGCAACTGGGAATAATTCGCCATCTTTCGAACGGTGACCGCTCAGGTGGCACAGCTGCCCAGAGCACACTGGTTGGCCCGAATGTGAACCTTCTTTTGTTGCTTCTTTTTTTTTCTAGATACCAAAACGCCTCTACAAAGCACTCTCTCTCCTCAAGAAAGAGTACGAGCTGAGCAAGCTTCAGCAGCGACTCGGGCGGGAGGTGAGTCCTGAAAGTGTGTGTGTGTGTGTGTGTGTGTGTGTGTGTGTGTGTGTGTGTGTGTGTGTAATGGAGATTCCTCTTGTCTTCTTCAAGAATTTGTTGTCCTTCTCCGTAGTGAGATGGAAATTAGCAAGCATTGGAGGAAGGTTTGGGACAAGGATGGATTTGTTTTGATTGAAAATATGTGCAGCTTGCTTCTTTTCCTTCCAGATAGTGGCTAAAGTTGGTGATCTCTGTGATTTGGCTAGAAACAGTGGTTGTTGATATTTAATTTTCAAATTAAACAAATTAAGAATAACTGGCCCAAAAGTACCCAAATAATTTTCTGATCAACTGGGGATTTGAACCTGGAGTGCCGTAGTCTACCCTGCAGGGGTTCTTTAACATTGGGATTAGTAGTACTTTTGAATCCCTGCTGGAATTGGCCTCTGGAATACCAGAATATCAGCAATATTGATATTGGCCCTTTACTCATATGGTCAGTTTGCACTAGTCTCTTTCTCTCTCTCTTTCAGCTCAGCCCAGTTCACACGATTGTGGTTGTGGGGAAAATAGGAGGAGGAAGGGGTATTCGGTATTTTTGTTGCTTTGAATTGCTTGCTTGCTTATTTATTTATACTTCATATTTCTTAACTGTCCATCTCCCTCGGAGAGAGGGGTCTGGGCGATATACAATATCATCAATAAATCAGAATAATTTAGGATTAGAAGTTTTAAAATTATCAAAAGTATAAAAATGCCAGAAGCTGAAGAATTTCAAGTATGGGAATTCTGACAATACGTACTAACAGTTGTTACTACAGCCAGCCAGCCAGCCCCATGGGCCTCTGTCCCCCACACATTCCCTCCTACAGACAGACAGACAGACAGACATTTTTTTAATCAAATAAATAAGCAGACATATTTATTGGCTGTCTTGAGTCAAAGTGGGCCTCCTTTATTCTCTTGCTGAGCATATCTCAAATGACTTCTACATTCATACCTAAAAATGACTTACTGTATATACTCGAGTATAAGCCTAGTTTTTCAGCCCTCAAAAAGGGCTGAAAAAACCACCCTCGGCTTATACTCGAGTCAACTAATTTTCAGGGCTAAATTGATGCCTGCTGTGCGGGCATCAATTTAGCCCCCAAAATCAGCTGATTTGAGGCCGAAAACGGGCCAATTTTGGTCCAAAAGCGGGCCGATTTTCAGGCCTAAATTGATGCCTGCGCAGACACACTGCGCAGGCATCAATTTAGGCCCCAAAATCAGCTGATTTAGGCCCGAAAACAGCCAATTTGGGCCCAAAAATCAGCCCGTTTTCGGGCCTAAATTGATGGGGTGGCAGTGTGCGCTGCATCCCCATCAATTTAGTCCCAAAAACGGGCCGATTTGGGCCTGAAACCGAGCCGATTTTCAGGCCTGAATTGGCCCGAAAATCAGCCGATTTGGGCCCAAAACCAGCCAATTTGGGCCTGAAAATCAGCCCATTTTTGGGCCGAAATCAGCCATTTTCAGGCCTAAATTGATGAGGCAGCGCGCATCAATTTAGGCCCAAAAATGGGCCGATTTGGGCCCAAAAATGGGCCAATTTTCAGGCCTAAATTGATGCCTGCGCAGGCACGCTGCGCAGGCATCAATTTAGGCCCCAAAATCAGCTGATTTAGGCCCAAAAACGGGCTGATTTTCAGGCCTAAATCCGCCCGTTTTCGGGCCCAAATCGGCCCGTTTTCAGCCTCAAATCAACTGATTTTTGGGCCTAAATTGTTGCCTGCACAGCGCGCTTGGCGCGCGCTGCGCACATATCAATGTATCCCCCAAAATTAGTTGACTCGAATATAAGCCGAGGGTGGTTTTTCAGCCCCTTTTGAGGGCTAAAACGTGGCTTATACTCGAGTATATACGGTAAATTAGCTGCATTTTACGGTTCATTTAACACTCAGAAATATTATTTAGCTCTTCATGGTGAGAGACTGGAGGAGAATTGCAAAAAAAGAAAAAAGTTTCTATCTACATGCTTCCTGCTTATCACTCTGATCGTTAGAGCTAAGGACAATGTCTGAGAAGCAGTAAAACTGTATATTCTGAATCTAATTAAGACCTAGAACATACATTGTTCATGGGATTCCAACAATATTATCATATTTGAAATGCCACACATTCAGTAGCGCTCAATAGTTTATTAGGGCACATTCTCTTAATGCAGTATACTTGGAAGCTTGACAAAACTACAGATTATGAAAAATAGAACATGGGGTTCACACAAAGTAGATTCAACTTGCTGAGACCATTCTAGCTTTTTACCTCAGGCAAGCTATTAAGAAATTCAAGATTTTGTTAGTAAGAAGTTTCTACGAACACACCTTGATTTCACCTTTTTGAGAACATCCAATACATACGCAGAAGGCTGCAAGGTAAAACAAGAATAATTTCATCATAAGTTACAGTAAATAATTCAAATTCTTAAACTTTCACCAACCAATTTTAGGATGTATATCATTTTTTTCCTGTATCTCACTACATAAATAACTATCACAGAGAAGTGACCCTCTCACTTCATATTTGCATCTGCCCCAACTGGAGCTCAAATAAGTGTATTATCGCGTGGGCCAGTTGTCCGTGAAAACATTAAAAATGTAAGTATCAGAAATCAATGCATACATCAAAAGCAATAAGCTCTTTTAGAAGTTCTAAATAAATAGGGAAAAGACCTTACGTTCAGATTTGATTAGACAACTTAGAATTCTTTATTCTCTTTGATTTATTTCAGCAAATCATCAAGAATTGACCCTTAATAATAATTTATAGATAGTACTCCACTGTCTTGAAATTACATTATATTTACCAACTGTGTTCGAGCTTATTAATTAAATTGGTACATATTGGTAGCAATGTCTGTTTAATTACTCCTTTGGTTACCTCAAAGGAACAATTACTGTAAACAGAACTGTTACCAATATGTACCAATTTGATAAAAATTGAAAAACAGATTGTAAAGAAATCAGAAACAAAAAATTACACAACTCCTTTTGGAAATTAATTTGATTGTAGCTTTATTGTCTTCTTCCAAGAACTACAAAAGGTGGATGTAAGTGATCAATGCTATTTTATTATTAGCTGCCAGATTTACTATAGCGAAACAAAATGTAAATGTGAGAAAAGGCAAAGTATCTTGAAGATTCCTTTACTTAAGTAAGATTTATTGGATCTGATTTCCATTCTTACTTGTAGTAAGTTACTAAGTTATAACAACAAGACACTTTTTAAGAGACAGATCTATTAAGTTTTTCAGGCAGAAATATGAACACATAAAATTTAATCTCCTCAAGATTGCAAATATACCCCCAATTTTTAAAATGTTTGCATGTGAAATCTGTCTCACACATGCATAAAAAGAATAACAGAATAACAGAATTGGAAGGAACTTTGCAGGTCTTCTAGTCCAAACCCCTATTCAAGTAAGAAACCCTATATCATTCTAGACAAATGGTTGTCCAATCTTTTCTTAAAAACCTCCAGTGATGGAGCACCCACAACTTCTGGAGGCAAGTCATTTCACTGATTAAATTGTTCTAACTGTCAGGAAATTTTTCCTTAGTTCTAGGTTGGATGAAAAATAAAATGATGATTAAAGAGAAAGATTTTTTTTAAAAAAGAAAACAGTTGGACTCAGCAGAAAGGTTGATAATTCAACTAATTCTGCCTCTGTACAAAAAAGAGAAAATAAATTGCACCAAGGTTATCTTGGAAATTTTAAGGTACCAAAACATGAAATTATAGGAACACTAAGTTTGAAAAGAATAAAAAAAAGAAACACACAAACACGATTTCCAATCCATTATAAACTCTACCCAGACCTTTACATGAGATATATACTTCTATTGATGATCTGTTTTTATGCCAAGAAAGTTCCTTCAAATGACTAAAAGCAGACTTACTGAAATATTGCCATACGCCTGGAGAATTGGATTTACAGGGAGAGGAACCTGGAGAAATAAACTGAGTTATAATAACCAACTTATATGAAAGTTCAAAAGTAATTTGCTAATGTATCTTGTTTTGAAAAATGAAATGCATCATTTCACTACCTGAAAAAAAGAAACAGCTCTTTCTAGTTGTAAAACATATCTCAAATCCACTCAGTTTCATAAAATATACATTTAAAAGGGACCCGGTGACTCAGTGGCTAAGACACTAAGCTTGTCGATCAGAAAAATCAGCGGTTCGAATCCCTAGTGCCGTGTAATGGAGTGAGCTCCCATTACTTGTCCCAGCTTCTGCCAACCTAGCAGTTCG
>JANHJO010002171.1:58426-71761 GCA_032468235.1 Pseudoxyrhopus heterurus | reverse complement strand
GCTTCTGGGGACTACGTTCTTTGTGGGACATGATTACATTTCTAGGGAGACATTTGTGACAGATTGGCAGTTAAGTGATCTTGACGAATAAAAAGGTGGCACTATTAAGTCTTCGGAGCCAGTGCTGCTTCATGGAAGTTAGACCTCTCTGGGGGCCTCCACAAATTTGGACGTTGCAGCAATATAAGGCTGAGCGCATCCCCTTTTTTCATTTGATCTATTGCCTCAGAAGAGGCCGTAAGGGAAGAATTCAGATTTGCCAATTGAAGGTAGATTGGGCCTCATCTAAACATAGATACACATTTGAGTATGAATTCATGGCTGGCTGGACCGTGGATGTTATTCCTCTCTGCACATTCCAGAGAAATGGTAGAGAGAGCAAAGAAGTGGGTAGGTGGAGGTATTTTATGGTCACTTTTCATTAACAACCATCCTGAAAGTACCGCACCAGCAGTGTGGTTAATAATCTGTAGGGAACAGCAACTCCCCCAATTGGGCCTCAGCATTTTAACTTGGCATTTACACAGCAGAAGGGATGGGCACAAAAAAGTGCAATCCCTTCAGGGAGAGGAGCGTCGCCGCCTTTGCTGCTCACACAGAAGCTGCTACTGCCGTTGTGCTGTAATTTTTGAGCCTGTTCCCCCATTTCCTACCCCCCACCTCCCCAGTTAAGAAGTGCTGACTTGGAGTCGGCTCATTAAGCTGCAGATGAGGCTGGCAGTTAACCTGAATTGCCTGTATGTTTGTTGCATTGTCAACTTCCATGTCATGACTTGCACGTTATAAATCGTTGTAACTCTGATGTATTCTCCTGCATGCGAGAGGCTCTTTGAGGTAAAGGCTGAGCCTTGTAAACCTTGAGAAGAGAGCGTTGGTACTTTCCTAGTTTCATAAACATATAGTAAGATCATGGAAATGTCAAGCTGCTGGATCAGAACGTAACTTTTGGCCTTCGCTAAGATAAAAGAGCCTGTCTGGTGCCAGATCAAATCTTGGCCCACTACAGTTGGGTAGCCAATACATTTAAATTAATAAAAGTATTTATGTCTATCTGGACTGCCAGTTCTCTAGGACAGTATTTCCCCAAATGTAGCCTTTTTAAGAGGTGTGGACTTCAACTCCCAGAATACCCCAGCCAGCAATGTACCCATCCCTTCTGTGTAAAAGCTGGCTGGGTTATTCTGGGAGTTGAAGTCCACACCTCTTCAAATGGCTAAGATTGGAAACGGTACCTTAGGCCTGCAGAAGAGAGGTCAATCGCCATCACCCACCGGGGACTGATCATGAAACCTACATGCCACCATGTGCTTTACTGCTATGTGATGATTCTCCAGAACTTTGTTTGCTTTAGCAACTTGGCTTCTGCCATTTCCAATTTTGCTATTACTGTCACAATAGAGGATCTGATATTTCCTGTCTAAGCCAAAAGAAGCTTTTGGAAAAATTTTCCTTCTTATATAATAAGACAGGATCTCCATCTTTCCTGCTGCTTCCTATCAGTAGCTAGGAAGGGTAAAGTTGGAAGTTGATGCAGATGTGTACGTGTTTCCAGGTTCAGTACTTGCCAGGAGGTTTGGGAAGCAGAGGAACATTATGTTCCAAGCTTTCAGTTACAGAACTGGTGACAAACAAGGATATCCTCTGGTTTAGGGAGTTAGATTTAGAAGGTGGATGTCAGATATAATACAAAACGGGAACATCAATATTGCTATATATCTTTCCAGAAGTATCACTGCCCCAATACTGAAAGTCTTTGCAAAGTCCACCCATCATGTATCATTATTTTGAATTGAGATTATTTGTGGAAATCTAACTGATCTCCCCAGATTTAATTTGCTGATTTTGCACCGTGGTTGTAAAAGTGACATTTGTTGATTCTTAAACCTGCAGCAAGCAAAAGGACAGCAATGGAAGTTTTGCATATATCAGATTCCTGATTAAATGGGTGAAGTCAGGCATTCAATAAGAAACATCTCTTATGTTGATGGGGGAAACAGCAATAAATCAAAAGAAAAAGAAAAGAGGGAAATCTCAAAAGCACGTTGTTGTTTGCGTGATTTAGTAGTTGTACTAAAAAAATGAAATCGGCCTAACCAAGGGGAAATTTTAGTTATTATTAGATGAGGGTGGGCCTGGCATAGGAATTGCCTTCTTCCCTCCTTATTGCCAAGACATTACATCTGGCCTCAAGGGACTTAGTAGCAATGAAATGAATCAGTTTCATGCATAGATTTAATTGCTACTGGCTCCAAACCATTGTGTAGTGTGTTATCTTGAAAACTAATTGTGCAATAGTTGTTTTGTGTGAGCTTAGTCACAGTGGGAACGGCTGACAATGTCAAATCTCAAGGGTGGTGGTCAGCTTGATGCATAATGGGGTGTTTTAGAAAAGAAGGTGAGAAATCTTATGGTGGAAATTCAAGTATCATGGTACTTGGGCTGATTCCTGGACCCTAAGCACGTTGACAAAAATATTTTCTTTCTCGTGTGCTAAGTTTTCTAGGGGATTGGGATGGCTTGCAGCTCACTACTGAAGCTAGCCTCAATTCATGCTATAAGAAACAAGAAAAATGTAACCTATCTAAATTATATTCCTTGTTGTAGAATCAGAATTGAAAGTAAAAGCTGCTCAACAGTATAACTAAAAATGGCAGGGCCCCTTTGATTGTGTATGTTCAGGCAGAGATTAGATAGCTATTTGTTGGGAATACTTTATTTCAGATTCCTGCACTAAGGCAAGGGGCGGGGACTTGATTGCCTAAATGATTGCCAGTTCTGATTTTTTGAATCATTTGGTCATTGAATCCAACTACCTTGATCCATCCAAGAATGCAAATTGGAGCAACCTGGCTTTCTTAGCTTGAATACCTCACTAAACCACTTTTGGCAATTGTCTAGTGTATACTATTGAATTGCTCTTTTTCTAAGATTCAAAATATTAAATATTATATGTTCTGGACTTGGGATAATGGGCCAGGTCTCCTATCTTGGGAGTCCTACAATTGTTGTTCTGAGTATTTAAAATTAACTTTTTTAAGTCTGAGGTGCACACTCCACTCTATTCAGCTTTAATTTCCCTTAAAATTCATTGTGATTTTGTCTACGTTTTCCATATGGAATTAAAAAAAGCAGGATTATTTATCTTTTTGCTGTTTTCCTTCGTCCTCTGAAAGAAAATTACAGTATCAAGACAAATTAGGAATTTCCTGGATGGAGTAAGTTTGGCAGAATTTGTCTCCCAACAGATATCGGCATAAAGGAAAAAAAATGATCACACTTTAAAAGATCTGCCATTTTCTCAGAGCAAAAATCACATGTTCTTCATTGGACAGGCAACACCTTTTTCTAATTCTTCTGTTTATTATAAACAACTTGTATATTTCAGCTGCTGGTTTATGCTACAGTTATTTTGCCTTTGTACACTAATAACTGAAATTCATGTTATTTCTCATACTCTAAACATTATTGGATAGTCAAATAAAAGTTACAAACTCTGCCAATGTTCATTCTGGTTTTTCAATACTTCATTAGATGAAAATACAGCAGTATTCTTGTTTTCCTCTAAAATGTACAAACTATTATCAGACCTTTATATTAGACCTTACAATTAAGTTTGAAATCTTATTAAAGCTTGTCATATTTCAGCTACACACAAATTACTACTCTGTGAAGTGCAACTGATTTCATGTCAGCAGTTCAACACCCACATAATTCAGACCATGACTCCAGAAACAAATATAGGATCACATTGTTGGAAGGACTTTGAAGGTCTTAGTCTGACCTCCTGCCCAAGGCAGAACTCATTCCATCTCAGACAAATGGTTGTCCAATCTTTTTTTTTTTTTTTGAAAACCTCCAGCGATGGATCACCCAAACTCCAAGAGGCAAGCTGTTCCATTTAATAGTCCTCACTGTCAGGAAATTTGTCCCTTATTTCCAGGTCGAATCTCCCTCTTCCATTCATTGCGGCTTATTCTACCTTCAAGTGCTGTGGAGAATAAGTCAACACCCTCTTGTACCGGTAATCCTCAACTTACAATTGATCCCAAAATTTATGTTGTGAAGTGAGAAATTTGTTAAGTTTGCTCTATTTTATGACTTTTCTTCCCACATTTGTTAAGTGAATCACTGCAGTTTCAAATTAGTAACAGGGTTGTTAAGTGAATCTGACTTCCCCATTGACTTTGCTTGTCAGAAGGTCACAAAAGGGGATCACATGACTGCAACCATTATGCATGTGAGTCAATTGTCAAGTATCCGAGTGTAAATCATGTGACCATGGGGATGCTGCAATGGTCATAAGTATGAAAAATGATCATAAGTCACTTTTTTCAGTGCCACTGTAACTTTGAATGGTCATTAAATGAACTGTTGTAAGTCAAGGACTACCTGTATTGCGATCAGAACTGGATGCAGTATTTTCTATGGTCCCACTAGTGCCATATAGAGCAATATTATCCTTTCCCTTGACCCTGATACTACCCCTTTGTTGTTGCAGCACAGGATAAAGCAGCCTTTTTGATAGCTGCAGCACACTACTGATTCATAATTAAGCAATAGTCCACCAGGACACCTAAATCCTTTTCATCAGCATTACTGTTGACCCAATTACTGCCTAATATGTTCTTATGCACCTGGTTTTTCATGCCTAAGTGGATAACCATTTCTCATCACTGACTGCATCTTGTTGACTAGGCCCAAGGTCAACTCTTATCAGGATTCTTCTGAATCTTAAACTTATCTTCCAAAGTGCTAGCAATTCTTCTTAGCCCTATGTCATCTGCAAATTTGATGAGCGCCCCTTCAATCTTCTCATCTAGGTCATTTATGAAGATGTTGAAGAGCCCTAGGCTGAAGACAGAACCTTGAGGAACTCCACTGCATGCTTCTCTACACATAGATGTAGTTTCATTAAGGACCACACGCTGAGTGCATTGGGTTGGTTGGTTTGTTAACCACCCATCTCCCTGAAGCGTTGGTTAGCCAACAGCAAATTCATCTTGTAGCAGTACTGTCCCACATTGTTCTATCTTGCCAAGAAGTAGGCTGTGGTTTGTTTTTATCAAATGCCTTACTGATATCCAAGTATGGTATATCCACATCATTTCCTTGACCCACTAGTTTAGTCACTTTATCAAAGAAGGCAGTAAGATTTGTTTTTATCACCTATTCTTAGGAAACACATGCTGGCTTCTAGTAATCACCTTGTTCATTTCTAAGTGCTCATAAATCTGCTTGATTGCCTTTTTGAGGATTTTCCCGCAGGCTGATTGGTCTGTAGTTTCTCTCTCAATGATCTCTCCCATTGATACAATAAAGTTAGCCATCAGTTTGCAGCATTGTTTCTTGTTCCAGCGACTGGAAAGATGGATGAGAATACCACCGGATCCTCCATAGGCTTCCTGCTTAGGTCAGTAAAGATCATGGTGATAGTTTTAGATGTTCTTGCTTCAGTGCCATTTGGATCAGCTAAACCTTGGGAGTTGTTCTCTCACACCTCTGTTCTTGGCTGACAGCATACTATTCAAACCGATACTCTTAAGAATTTGAACAAAACATATTACTTAACAAATCATCATGTTCTGGCCTACAAATGTGAATACAGAAGTAGAATAATGATATGGCAACTGTTTCCATTGGTTGCCAGAAAATAAATTACAACATACTGAATGGAGTATAAATGTCTAAGGATCCTGTTAAATACAATAATAGGGAACTGGTTTGTTTTTGACTTAGTAGTGTGTCAAATGAATACTGCAACTGTTGCCACTGTAGTTTGTAAACCTTGGTTTATAAATCAGTACAAAAACGTTCAACTTTTTCTGGCTGGAATATAGATATCCTCTCCCTTAAAAAAAATGGCCTTCAAAGTTTGCAGGAGATACATTGATCAAAGGGTATGATACTTGGAATTTCCAGACCTTTTTAAAACACATGGGGAGTTTTAAAAATCCTAAAATAGATGCACTAAGTCTACTGGAGTTCAACACCTCTATTATTAAAGTTTAAAATTTTATCTTTAACACTAATTCTGAGAGTACTGCACTAGTTGCTTTTGGGCTATCAGGCCCATTCAAGATGTCGATATTACTCTGTAAAGCCTGAACTAAAGGATCTACACCATAGTCTCAAACTCGATCACATCACATGACGTCATGTGACATATCGCTAAATTTTTTGCATTTGTGGAGCCGGAGTGGCCATGGCTTGAGCATGACGCATTTGGCCTGCAGGCCGCCAGTTTGACACCCCTGATCTAGACCAACTACAGAGAGTCCTCAACTTACAACCATTTGTTTAATGACTGAAGTTACTATGGCACTGAAAAAGTGACTTATGACTGGTTTTCACATGACCGTTGCAGCATCCCCATGGCCATGTGATCAAAATTTGGAAGCCTGGCAACTGACATGTATTTATGACAGCTGCACTGACTCTGGGTTATGTGATCACCATTTGCAACCTTCTCAGCCAGCTTCCAACAAGCAGAGTCAATGGGGAAAGCCAGATTAGCTTAACGACTGCCTGAATCACTTAACAACTGCTGTGATTCACTTAGCAACTGTAGCAAAAAAAAAAATCATAAAATGGGGCATAACTCACTTAACAACTGCCTTGCTTAACATTGGAAATTTTAGGCTCAATTGTCCACCATGACAACTTAATTATGCAGGTCTCTCCAAAGAGAAGTTTAGCTGTCCACTTTTGGAAAACAAAGGAGAACATTTTTGTCACCAGGTTCTCCAAGTAGACAACAAATACAGGGACTTACAATGGTTCATTTAGTGACTGTTCAAAGTTACAATGGCACTGAAAAAGTGACTTTTGACCATTTTTCAGTTACAACCATTGCACCATCCCTGTGATCATGTGATCAAAATTCAGATGCTTGGCAACTGATTCATACTTATGACTGGTGCTGTCTCTCAAGGTCATGTGATCACCTTTTACAACCTTTTGACAAGCAAAGTCAATGGGAAAGCTAGAGTCACTTAACAACCGAGTTACTTATCAACTGGAGTGATTCACTTAACAACTATGGCAAGAAAGGTCGTAAGATGGGACAAAGCTCACTTAACAAGAAATTTTGGGCTCAATTGTGGTTGTAAGTTGAGGACTACCTGTACTCCAGGACCAGACTACTTACATGTCTGTCTTTTATTTCTTTTTTCCTGCTATTAAAAAAATAAACTTTGCTTCTAATTTTTTCATTTTATATTAAAGTATTGCTTTTATTTTTATAGTCATCACTAATCACTTGACAGCCCAAACCAGTGCTGACTTAGTAGTATGACCTGCAAAAAATTCTGCTTGAAAAGGGCCAGTGAGATTCTTTGCTGATAGGTAAATAAGAACTGAGAAAGGACAACTCACCCAATAATCTAGGACAAAATAAAACAGAAGATACTAGACAAGAACTAGAACAAATCAAAGCATCACATGAAGGGATTTTAAAAGATGGTGAAGATTTAGGAATGTTTCAGAGGTACGTTTCAGAAAATTTAGAAAAATGTCTGTCATAAGAGAACAAGTCTAGTTAAGAATTGCTGAAAAGGAAGAAGAGTTATTAAAGGGAAAGAAGGAAAAAGATTCAAATAACTTCTGAAACTTACATTTCTTCAGTAACTGTAGAAAACAAAAAAAAACTACAGTAGAAAAATCTGGGGTAACAGAAATAGCAAGTAAGTCTTGCAAAGGAATAGAAACCTAGAGTGCTTAATTTCTTCTGAAATCATTGCATTAAACATAGAGGAACTTTAAATAGCAGTATGTAGTAAATACAAGAAGCCAAGACATCGCAAAAAAATGTCCAGGGGACTTAGCTTGAACACATATTAAATTTTGGCTTATTCCCATATGGCAAAGAATGAGTAGCAGCTTTATGAAAGAAATCACTTGTCAGCAGATAAGTACTTTCTATTTTTCTGTTCTACTTTATCAAGATGAATTTGAAAATTTTGTAAGTTTGGTATCAGTCATGGATGAAAATTATATTTTCAGGTTGATTTTTCAAAGGGTGGAATCAAAAGATGAAACATGGCTCAAATGGCAAAATTAAAAGCCATTGTCAGCCCCTCAGGAGATTCAACTTCAGATGAAGTCAATTGAGAGGAAAGAAGAGCCAATAGTCTGTCATGAAATGAACATAAGAGAGAAATGAATCGATATCGTCAAAACGGTTGATGAGTTGAAAAGGCATGTTACAGCACAATAGTTTAGAATAAAATGTTCAGATTTGGTTCCCTTGAATAAAGAAATCATGAAATTTCAGCAGTAAATCCAGTTAAGTTCAAAATGTTATTCTGGAAACGTGCCTGAGACTTTCTAACATCTTTAGATCAAAGTTTAGTGAATATCCTTACTAAAATTAGAGGAAATATTGGGGTACTAACCTCCCCAAACACAGGTACCTGGGCATCTAGCCTGAACATTTAAGAGTCATGAGGACAGTAGCTCAACAAACTATTAGGGCAAAGTGGAAGAAATATAAGAGCACTTCAGCAATGGGAATAATCTCATTTATTAACCTCAGTTAATGTGAATTTAATCTTGACAACTAGGAGTGCGAAAGATAAGTGTCAAGGGAGTTTTTTTAAAGAGATAAGTTGGCAACATGTTTGGGGAGGAACTTCCTATTATTTCCATTCCATTTGAGTTTATAAAATGCAGCATTAAATTGAGAGATTGCAGGGTAGTGGCAAATACAGAAAAAACATAAAACTAAACAAACAAAGATCCCTATTCTATTGCTTTTCTTTCTAAGGGGAAGTACAATTAGTATCATGAACACCCCTAAAGAAATTGATAGCATCTTTCATTATATTCTGTGGATTCAGAAATGTAACTTTCCCATACAAATTATTCATCCTATTCTTATTAAAAATAATGTTTCCCTTCCCCTTTTAATTAATAATCTCTTATACTTGTTTTAATCTGTTCTGGTTTAACCACCCCTTTTTGCCATCCTCTCAATCCCATTTAATATATGTTTTCACACCCTTTGCTATTCCCTCCCTGTAATTACCAATTTAGCCCCTGCTCATTAATTACTGCCCTATCAATGCATTGGTTGGTCTCTAAATACATCTCTAATTAACCTGTCTCTCTCTACGATTAAATGCGTTATTCTCCTTACGCATTACTTATTCAACCTTAGCCCCTGCTATTTATCAGGGTAGCAATTCCTATTTAATTAGTCCTTCGTTTCCCATCAACAATAAGGTACGTATTAACCGCTCCACTCCTGAGGGGAGAGAGTGCTGCCCCCTCTCGCCTCAGCCTCCCCCTCAGCAATCAAGGCTCGCCTCACAACGGAAGAGCCCGGCATTTATTCATCGATGAGGCGATCAACCGGTTAATAAACAACCCCTCGAGTGCCTCTAAACCACCCGCTCCCCGCCATAAAAACGAGAGGCGGCGCAGCGCTGCCTGTATCAAGCAGTCCTTACGTCAATTAATGATCCCTCACTGCCCCCCCGCAGCCCAAAAGACACAACAAAAAGACGCATTGCACACATACACACATATATATTAGGGTTGCTGTACGTACACACACACACATACACATATATATTCTCCCACTCCCTCGTTTGCCAGTCAGGGCTGAAGCCCCTCGAAGAGCGCGCTGATGTTTTCCCTGCCCGCGACTGTCACCGTCGCCTGCCTTCCCGTCCAGGCTCCAGGAGCCGCTTTTTCCCTCCCGTCTCCAGGGCTGCCCGGCTCATAGTTGAGAAGGGGGTGGAGGAGGAGGAGGACCAGGACCCATCAGGCCCGGCCCTTCGCCGCGCCTCGTTGCTCTTCGCTTCTCCGCCCTACGCTCCGCCGCCGCCACCGCGGCTGCTGCTTGTTTAGCGGGGGTGGTCTTGGCTATATAGAGGGCGGCTTCGGTGCTTTTTTTTTTTTTTTTGTCCACCGCGATCCGTGAGGGAAAGAAAGGCCACGCACCGCTGGACGCGCTTGGCTGCAGGAGGAGGCGCGACGGGGCTGTTTTGTTCACCGCCGACGGACCCGCTGACCGACCCAACCAACGCCGTTCAGCGCTCCTGTCAGTCGGTGACGGGCGCGAGTAGGAGGCGGGTTCCTTCTTGCCCTCGTTGGCGGGTATGAGAAGGCCCTGCCGAACGGCAGCAGCACAAACGGCGGTCCTGCAGAGCCTGACGCAGAACCGGGCCCGGAGCCTCGGCTGCTCCTGACAGCGCAGCCCACAGCCGCCGCCGCCGCCGCCGCCGCCGCCTCACCATGCGTCCCGCGCGGTGGTGGTCGGGGCCGGCCCTGGCTTTGGCCTTAGCCGTGGCTTTGACTGGGATGGGCACCTGGAGCCTGGCCAAGGGTGAGTGCCGAGGAAAAGGAAAGGGTGCATGGTGGTTCGGGGTGGCGGGTTTTCCCCCCCCCCCGAAGCCCTAGTTTGAATAGTAACAGCGGCAGAAACAGCGCTGGAGAGGAGGCAGTAATATGCATGCATGTCTTGCTGGTTGTGTTGCTGTGGTGCAGCCTTCATATTACTTACTCGGGGTAAGGTTGTTTGGAAGCGCTTACCTAGGGCTGCCAAAGGTATGTCTCTTGGTAAATAACTTGTTTGTGCAAGGACAAGTGATCTCACCGGTGTCTGAGGATCAGTCTGTCTCTACCTATCTAAATCTATCTATCTATCTATCTATCTATCTATCTATCTATCTATCTATCTATCTATCTATCTATCTAATCTTCATCTAGCCCATTCTATCACATTTTTACATCTCCCATCTTACCTAAGTGACTCTGGGAGATATAGCGGGATGCTTTGGAGTTTTTTCCTCAGTCAGATTTAAGTTAAAAACTAGGCACCTGTGTGCATATAGTAGACAATTCCCTTCATGGGAGTGTCCTTTTCCAGTGAAATGTTTTGTCAGTGCAATGGAATAAATAGTTACAAAGGTGGAAGGACCTATTGATTGAGACTAAGGCTGGTTTTCTAGTCCATTTTTTTCTCCAGAACTATTTGCTCTGAGGGTTCTTTTATATTGTTATTATTTTGATCATTATTACTGTAAATAATGGTATTGGCAATTTAGTATTACTTGCCAAAGTGAATGGATGAGTCTTATGTGTGCTTCCTAAATAGAATGTGTTAGTAATATGGATATCATATCTTCAGCTTGTGAGTTTTATGGTGGTAAAAAATCTTACGACAGTTTGACAACTAATTTATTGTACTTTATAGTACCTCTATCCCATGCAGTTTGTAGAAATTTTAAAACAACTCAAGAAGTATCTTAACCTGACACTGGCTTAATAATAATATTTAATATTTATTTACCCTAACATTTTACATTTTAGTATCTTTTACTAAGAATTATTTAGTGTGAATCCCCCTTCAAGCTTTTTCAAGATAGAAAAAGGTATATTGTCACTATCAAAGAAAAGCTTTACTGTGTAAATTGTGATTGAATTCTGTAGAAGAATTACTTTTGCATTTTTTGCTACTCTAAAATAAGCAGAACTCTTAAAAGTGTTTATAGGATAACATCCTGGATGTGTAAGTGTACTTATTTATTTCAATATGTCTATATTCTGCTTACCCTCCATATATGCTAGATGCAAACTATTAAACTATTGTAAACATTGGTCTTAAACACATAAAGGTTCATTAAAACCAGACTAAATCCTCAGTTGGACAAAATAAATAAAATTGCATGTAACATTTTATTCTGAATATTTTTGCCAGTTGATAAGCTATATTATATATACTATTGTATATTTAACGTAACATTATTAATATTACTTATTTAATCACATTTGTACTCTTAGGTGTTTTCTTAGGATTCATATTTGGATCTTTCAGTGGTATCTAGTTCAAGCATCCACTTTTTTTCAAGTAATATTCTGACTTAGATGAAATAATAAGATGTTGCCTTATAGTCCAGAGTAGCTCATTTGGGACAGGCAATAGATTTCTCATTCAAGAATGTTAACAACTGTACTGTTTATACTATTGTTGATAGTGACTTGGTGACATTAATATTTATGACATTTTATGGTAAAGGAGCCCAGGCTCTGTGCCCAGGCTCTTGCATTTTCTAGGTAAAGTTGGCTACAAGGTGAGGCATGCATCTCTTTATCTTTTTCTATTGCTGAAGAGAACATCATTGATTATCCACTTGGTGAATGTCTATGGAGATTCTTGTCCCAAGATTCTTATCCCAAAGGTGCTTTCTTTTAAAAGGCAACTGGACTTTCTTCAAGTAAAACAAACTGCCTTGTGGAAAAAAAAAGCACCTTTGGGTCCACTTGGTGAGCATAAACCAAAATTAAATTATAGTAGTAGCAAAATCACATCTTGTTTTTCTTCTTTCCTCTGAACATCAGGAAGGAAGAAGCAAGAATATAAGATACATCTATAGCTCTTTAAATTGTGTGAATTATATTTTAAATTGTGTGAATGCACAGATATATATTAAACAAAAGCTCAGGTCCCCATTTTGCAGATTGGACATAAAGGTGGCTCAGAAATAGAAAATTACGTTTGTATGACGTTGCAGTACTGGTTAGGAGTTCAGTAAGGTTTTCTGTGAAGTAGTAAAATTATTAAAATTATTTTAATAGCTGTGTTTATTATGATGTGTGTATATATACTGGGCTGTGAACAGCATTAAAGCCTTTTGCAGTTTTATTGACTTTATTTTCCAGCCATTTTTCCAATAAATATTTCAAGGATTAGTAAAAGTAAATAGTATTGAACTGGATTACTTCCATAAAGCCAATGGAATTATTCCATTGAAAATTTGTTCTTTTATGGGTCTGCACCCCTTTTTCTGTCTCAATTAGCTTCCTTGTCTGTTATAATGATTATAAATGTTCTATTGTGAGGAAGGAAAGGCAGATTTGCTTGTCATAATGGAGTAGCAAATTGTGTCCCCCCAATAAAGGAAGGGGGTGCAGTGGCTCAGAGGTTAAAGACACTGAGATTGTCAGCTGAAAACCTGACAGCCCAGGTTAGAGACCTAAGCACTGCTTGACAGGGTGAGTTCCCATTATGTGCTCCACCTCCTGCCCTCTTAGCAGTTCGAAAGCATGTAAATGTGAGTAGATAAATAGGTACCACTTCAGTGGGAAGGTAGCAACATTCCATGTGCCTCAATGTATTGTCATGCTGGCCACATGATCACTGAAGTGTCTTTGGACAATGCTGGCTCCCTCAGCTAAGAAACGGAGATGAGCATTGCACCCTAGCGTCCGACATGTCTGGACAGGGGAACCTTTACCTTTATAATATCAACCTCTGTAAGCTTAAACCATTGATGTAAGAAATACGTGTTATGATACTTTTATTTTTCTACTGGTAAAAAAAATGTCCTT